>OVBX01006248.1:0-12065 GCA_900406325.1 Erucastrum elatum
AAATACTATTAATTAACTACTTATGTAAAGATTAATGATTTAACACGTGTCACAATCTTAAGTACACAATTGTGATGTGTCACAATCTTGTTAAATAGTAACTTTGAAAACCATGCTTTATATAATAAGATTTAAACTGAAAAAAGAAAAATACTATTAAATTTGTATGAAATTATTTTTTGTTTACAATATTTTGCTTAAAACTTAAAAGGAAAAATACTATTAATTAACTATTTATGTAAGGATTAATTATTTAACACATGTCACAATCTTAAATACACAATTGCCATGTGTCACAATCTTGTTAATTAGTAACTTTGAAAACTAAGCTTTATATAATAAGATAAAGCAAAAAAAAAAAGATTACGGGACACAAAGGATAATACGTCTATGAAACACGTATTATCGTTTTGATTATTGAAGAAAAACATAGACAATAGAACCTAGTAGTAGAAACAAAACCTGGAGACATATTTCACAAATCGTGTTTCCTTTCTCATCGCACCATCGTTGTATGCAATCTCTGTGAGCAAACTGATCAAACCATATGTATTCAGAATTCAAATTCAGATAGAAAGAAGCTGGCTTTCAAGATTGAGGTGTTGATTTCGATACCTTGACGGTGCCTGAGCAAGAACAAGGAGCTTCAAAGTAGCTCTCTGCTTCTTCTTCTTCTTCGTGACAAATTCTGCAGCGTGAGAAACTCGAATTCTTTTCTGTATCTTCGATGAATATTATCACTTCTCCCATATCTCCGATCGTTCGTCTCTGCGTTTGATCTTAGCGGACAAAAAGGCGCTCTTATTAAGCTCTGTTTTTCAAAAGCTTTACTCTGTTTTTTCTTCTTTGTTCTCTTTTTCTGGAAGAAGGACACATATAGTGGGAGAGAAGAAGAGTCCAACTTAAAAAGGTGTTCGTTAGGAGTGAATTACAAATTTACCCTTTGAATTGCTTTGTTTATTTGCATAACTGGATTATCCATTTTTTTTAAATGTTGGAATAGAATGATGTAGAATAATAATGCCATTTATTTCATTAAAAGGTTTACCTTTTAACGTGAATAGAATGAAATTGTTATACTACTGTTAGTTCCATTAGAAATCAAACAAAATAGAAAGCAAAATGGTATAATTCCATTGTTCTACTGCATTTTGATTATCTTATTTCATTCCTCTTTATTATGTTTATTCATTTCATTCCTGTTATCCATTTACAGCCAATGTATTCTTTCTCAGTTGAATGTAATAATCAGTTTACTAATAGTATCAGTCAGCTGTAGGAACAATTTTCAATAGCCTAAGCTTTGACCTCCGGTATTTTGTTTTGCCTGTTCAGATAGATTCTATAGTTGTAACATTGTGTTTTGACCTGTACATTAATTAAAAATGATTGTCTACTATTGTTTTACCCCTAAAAGTATCATAGTTGAACAACTATTATATATTTAATATGTAATTTTAACACTCGTATATAATAAATTATAGCATACTAATATTATTAGATAAACCATTTTGAAAATATGGTAGATGAACCATTTTGAAAATTCCAGTCTTATGTAGTTGTAACACATTCATTTCTGGCTTGATATTTTTTTAATAGTTTGTAAACATATTTTCTGACATGAACCAAATTAATTATGTAATTATCTTTGAACTCGGATTTCAGAATTAATGAGTTGGATCTCGAAAGATTTTGGTAATGGAACGTGTTTTTGTTAAAGAAAACCACAATGTGTTTTTGCCAAAAGCTGGAACAATGGATATGCAAAAAGGCTGTGTAGTTCCGAGATCACACATGTCAAAGTGCATATGCTGTGTCTTTTGTCATCTACCATTTGTTAATATACAATGGAAAGCACATTTTAATTAGATGTGTTGTGTATTCAAGACAATTTACTATATTCCGAGATCAGACAGGTCAAAGCATACGCTGTATCCTCTGTCGTCTAATCTTCTGTTTAATATTGTATTGAAAATCACATTTTAATTTGAGAAAAGTTACACTAAGGGTTACTTTGATAAGATGCCAAAGACTATAGTCGTCATTAGTCACAATGTTCACATAAGTACGACAGCGACAAGCCCAGACGGATATTAGGTGTATAGTATAACCGATATCGACCACTAATTAACACAATGATAAATAACTTGATAAACAATATTCTGTGATGATTTTATTCATGAACCAATGTTCCTCTTATATACACGTTTGGAGATATATGAGATATACTCGAATCCTAGATACCCGTATGATAAGGTTTATCTAAAACATTGTGTAATCCTTATCACTAATTACAAACTTATCGCTAATACTCCCCCTCAAAATGGCGCGTAAAGATTTCGAACGCCCATCTTGCCCAAAAGATAGTGAAACTGATTTCGACCAAGTGGTTTTGTCAGTATGTCAACGAGCTGTTCTGTTGTCTTCACGTATCTTGTGACGATTAACCCGACAATGATGGCATCACGAATGAAGTGACAGTCAACCTCGATATGTTTCGTCCTTTCATGAAACACGGGATTGGCAGCAATATGAAGTGCAGCTTGGTTATCGCAGTATAAGGATGTTGGAGAGCTTTGACGAATCCCAAGACTGCGCATGAGTTCCATGATCCATTTGACTTCGCATAATGTCACAGCCATAGATCTGTACTCCGCCTCTGCTGAAGACCTGGAGACTACTTGTTGTTTCTTGGTTTTCCATGAGACGAGAGAGTTTCCAAGCAAGACTACGTAACCTGTAAGAGACCGCCTTGTCAACGGACAAGCAGCCCAATCTGAATCGCAGTAAGCAGACAATGTGAGGTCATTCTTCGCGCTCAAGAAGATTCCCTGACCTGGTGCATTCTTTAGATAACGAACAATGCGGAGTGCAGCATGCCAATGCTTAAGTCGTGGAGATTGTAAGAACTGAGCTAATGTATGCACGGCGTAGCTAAGGTCCGGCTTGGTTACTGTTAAGTATACAAGGCTTCCGATGAGGCGTCGATATTTTGATGGTTCGGAGAAGAATTCTCCCTTGTCTCTCGCCAGTGTATGATTTTGCTCCATTGGCGTATCAATAGGTTTGCAACCAAGTAAACCACACTCGTTAATTATATCAAGTGCGTACTTTTGTTGTGATAAGTAGATACCTTCGTTGTTGCGTGAGACTTCGATCCCAAGAAAATATTTAAGGACCCCCAAATCCTTCATATGGAACGTTCGGTTGAGATAAGCTTTTAACTTGGTGATGAGATCTGAATCGTTGCCTCCAATGATAAGATCGTCGACGTAGACCAAGACATAGACAGTCGAAGATCCGCGTTGTAGTGTAAACAGAGAGTAATCTGAGTAGTTCTGTTTAAAACCAAAATTCTTGAGATCGGTGGATAGTTTAGCAAACCAGCAGCAAGGAGCCTGCCGTAAGCCGTAAAGTGATTTTCGTAACTTCAACACTTTGTTTGGCGATGTTGAAGGGAAACCAGGAGGGAGCTTCATGTACACCTCTTCATCCAAATCACCGTGTAAGAAGGCGTTGTGGACATCCATCTGATAGAGCTCCCATCCTTTAGCTGCAGAGATCTCAAGAAGAATTCGAACCGTAGACATTTTGACGACCAGAGCAAACGTCTCTTTATAGTCGACTCCCTCTTGTTGACGATTTCCAAGGACTACAAGACGATCTTTGAAGCGCTCAATGGTTCCATCAGCTCAGAACTTGATTCGAAAGACCCATTTGCAGCCAATTGCTACCTTGCCCGGGGGAAGATCAGTGACATCCCATGTGTGATTCAGTTCCAAGGCGTCAAACTCAACGGTGACGGCATTGTTCCATCGAGGGTCTCGCATTGCTTCTTCGTAACTAAGTGGTTCTGTTTCGGAAGCAACCTTGACAAGATATGCCTGAAGCTGCGGAGACAAGCGATGAACAGATACAAAATCAGTTAAGGGATAAGAAACCTTACTTGAAGACTCTGATTTGGTGTTGGTGGGAGCGTGAGGAGCGTGATGTGGGTCTGTGGTCTGTGCAGTATAAGTGACGTACGGCTTAAGTAAGACAGATTGTGTCTTATTGCGTCTTCCTCACCCAAGTTCTGCAGTAGAGGTGGTGCTAGTTTGTTGTTCTGTGGGGTTTGTAGACGTGTCATGAGGCTGATCAGAGGATGAGTGAGACGTAGTATTGACTCCCCCTGAAGGAGATGCTGATGAAGTCTCAGCTGGCGGTTCTGTCATGTGATCATCATCAAATATTGCAGGATGAGGTGCCGTAATAGCTGCAACTGGTTGTGATATTTCAGAAGTGGGGTAAGGAAACTTGTCTTCATGAAAGATAACGTCTCTGGAGACAAAGGTCTTTTCGGTTTCAAGATTAAACACCAGCCAGCCTTTTTGTCCCATCGGATATCCAAGAAACAAGCAGCGAGTGCTCCTTTCCTGAAACTTGTCTCTGTTACGAGATATACGTCTTGCAAAACAGAGTGTGCCGAAAACTCTAATGTTGTCGTATGATGGTGGTTTCTGGTAGAGAAGTTCGTATGGTGTCTTGTATTGCAGCAATTTATTCGGTGTCCGATTAATTAGATAGGTTGCAGCAAGTATACTTTCTCCCCAAAACCGAGTGGGAAGACTTGCTTGAAATAACAAAGCTCTTGCCATATTTAGGATGTGTCTATGCTTCCTTTCAACGCGGCTGTTCTGCTGGGGGGTCTCAACACAAGAGGTCTGATGTGTAATCCCTTGTTCAGCAAAGTAGGATCGAAGACAAGTAAATTATGTGCCGTTGTCACTTCGTACGATCTTGACGTTTTTGTTGAACTGTCTCTTTACGTAAGAGAAGAAAACTTTCAATGCATTTGGTGCCTCTTTCTTTTCAAGTAACAGAATTGTCCAGACTGCACGAGAGTAGTCGTCTACTATAGTTAGAAAGTAACGAGCACCTCGTGAAGATGGTGTTTTGTACGGTCCCCACAAATCACAGTGAATAAGAGAAAACTTACATCCGCTTTATTATTACTTTGAGAAAAAACACCACGGGTTTGTTTAGCCCGAACACAAATATCACAAGATTTTTCGAACACCTCTACTTTATTAGAAAAACCACCAATATCAGAAAGACTTGAAAGAACTGCGGAGGACGGATGACCTAAGCGACGATGCCAGAGTTCACGAGAATGGAGTCTTCCAGCATTGCTGACTGCAATTTCACCAGTGTAGTGGTAGACCCCATCACGCTCTTTACCCGCACCAATCAAAGTCTTCGAAATTAGGTCTTGTATCACACAAAACCTTTTTGTAAATAGTACGAAACCAGCAATATCACGTAATAGTTGTGCAACTGAAATAAGTGTAATAGTCATATTTGGCGCATAAAGCACATCAGTAAGTAATAAGCGTTTTCCCAAACGCAAGGCACCATGCTTCGTTGCCCATGTAAGCTCGCCGTTTGGTAAAGATATTGGACGAGGAGCGATATCTGTTATGTTACTCAACAAACTTATTTCGCCTGTCATGTGGTGAGACGCTCCAGAGTCGATAATGATATCATATTTGCTGTATGTACCATATAAGTAGAGCTTTTCTGTCTTACCCGATGACTTGTCAGATGAGGACTGTTTCTGTGAGTTTATGAAGTTGGTCAAAGAAGCCCACTGATCCGGTGTGAGCGTCGGAATACCTGGAGTTTGTGGTTTCTGCTGTGGCAAAGCAGTGTCCCGGGTCAGTGTGTTGTTAGCTCGAAAACCGGAGCCTCTGCCACCACGGCCTCGTCCTGTTTCGGAGCCACGCCCACGAGAAGGTCTACCTCCAGTTGTTTTGTTCCTTTCGGTATACCAATCAGGAAATCCAATGATTTGAAAACAGTGCGTTGACTCGTGACCGGTTTTTCCACAATGAGTACAAACCGTTGTAGGTCGAGTGAACTTAGCTGCAGCTGCTTGTTCTGTAGTAGAACGAGGAACAGAGGTCTGTGTTGTCACAGAAAATCCCACCGTTGGGATCCGTTCGTCATTGTTGCACATTGAGTTGATGTGTCTCTCCTCTTGAATGATCTGTGAGTAGATTGCTTCAAGACTCAATTCGGTTTGGCGGCTCAAAAGATTAGAGCGAACCGTTCCAAATCGTGTATGATCAAGTCCCATAAGAAATTGGTGGACTCTGATTTTCTCCTGACTCTTCTCAAATTTCATCATGGAATTGCAGTCTGAACTGCCACAACAGCAGCTGAATCCTTTTTCAAGATCAGCTAAATCATCCCACATGACCTTAAGTCGTCCAAAGAATATCTCCACTGTATCACCTTCCTGCTTGCATGAAGTAATGTCTGCGAGAAGTTGATGAATACGAGTATCATCGTTGACAGAGAACCGTCGTTGAAGACTCGCCCACATAGCTTTTGCGCTATCAACCAAAGAGATGGAGGGTCTCAGCTTTGGTTCCACACCGCTGTATATCCAGCCAATTATCATCGAGTTGACCATGTCCCACTTTTCCGCATCATCGGAGTTGTCGGACGGCCGTTTCAGAGTTCCATCAATGAACCCAATTTTTCGTTTGGTACGAAGTGAATTCATCATCAGCTTCGACCACCTTTCATAGTTTGCTCCGTTAAGCAAGATCGGTGTCAGAACCTGCCCCGTGTTGTCTGACGGATGCAGGGTCTCAGCTTTGGTTCCACACCGCTGTATATCCAGCCAATTATCATCGAGTTGACCATGTCCCACTTTTCCGCATCATCGGAGTTGTCGGACGGCCGTTTCAGAGTTCCATCAATGAACCCAATTTTTCGTTTGGTACGAAGTGAATTCATCATCAACTTAGACCACCTTTCATAGTTTGCTCCGTTAAGCAAGGTCGGTGTCAGAACCTGCCCCGTGTTGTCTGACGGATGCAGGTAGTAAGGTGACATCAGTTTATCTGATTTGACAATTGCCGTACTCGTGTTATCACCCATAGTCTTAGTTTAGATGCTAACGAACGAGATTTAAAAGATGAAAGAAAAAAAAATGGCAAAATTATCAAGAGTCAAGAGGAGGCTCTGATACCATGATAAACAATATTCTGTGATGATTTTATACATGAACCAATGTTCCTCTTATATACACGTTTGGAGATATATGAGATATACTCGAATCCTAGATACCCGTATGATAAGGTTTATCTAAAACATTGTGTAATCCTTATCACTAATTACAAACTTATCGCTAATATAACTCATATAGATAGCTACCATATTTTGTTATCTAAGAAATTTTCGTATTTCTTGCGTATTCTTTTTTTTTCTTGCGTGTTCTTTCCTTTAACATTTTTCAAATTTTATGATTTTTCTTGCTAAAGTTTTATTTTAATTTATATAACACATTCTGGAATCAGAAGACTCAGTTTCCCTTTTTAAATATGAAAGCAAGTTAAAAAAAAAACAAGAAGACTGTGACAACGTAATGGTCACTATTAAGCAATTTCCATTCCGATGCCAAAAAAAAAGCAATTTACATTCCAATTGCTAAGAGCAAAAGATCTTTAGATTTTCAAATTTTGAAGTTTTTTTTGTTGTCTAAGAGACCCTCAAATTCTTAAATTTTGAGAGCATGAATAGTGAAACAGATTTCATTATTCATGCTCTCAAAATACAATTTAGTTTTTATTTTAGTCATTTTACTTTTACAACTGACATATAATAGTTTTATTATTAATTTCTTATTAATTTAATCCTTATAACTATGTGTATTTCACTTAATTATTCAAAAATATCACATGTATATATAATATTAATACATAAACTGTATAAGTATGTTTAAATAAAATAAAAATCAGTATAAAATAGGGACTCGTTTGCATGGAACATTGTGGAAATAACAATAGTGAGTAACTTGTATTTTCAAAATTTTATGAATTACTGTAGGTTTCATATTATTGTTTTATGTATTTTGGTGTTATAATAAATTGTTTTATTAATATTATGTTTAATACGTTCAATAGTATGTATTTTTTATATATACAAAGTTTAATGATTATATATATATATATATATATATTATATATATATTATTATTTATGAAGTGATTTTGCTTATGTGTCAGCTTCTCCATAGTTTTAGTTAATCTTGTTTGTTTGTCAATATTTTCAATAATTTTAATTAGTAGTTTTACTTATTTGTTATGTTTTTGATAGTTTGTAGTTGTCGATTTTAATTTTTACTTATCTATTATACTTTAAACTTATCTGATATATTTTTAAATATTTTTAGTTGGTTATATAAATCATTAATTAATTAATATAAAGTTGCAGTAAGAAACATAATATATATATATATATTAATTTATCAAAAAAAACATATATTAATTGAATAATGTTTTAGATAAGTACCGACAATGAAAACCATATATGTTACGTAAAGTACAATATATTAATTATACTGACTCAATAACAATATATCATTCAAGTTTTTTTGTTTACATCACCTCAAATAATAGTATGGGGCTATAGTTAATTATAATTACTAATAAGTTATAACTATAGTTAATTGATTTTATTCATTATAATTGTTTTTAACAAAAAATAATATTAACAACGTGATATTTATATATGCTCTGAATTACATACTATTATTTATATTTTGTTTTCTTTAACTTTGTTTTAGAAATTCAACCAAAGATATAAAAGTTCTGCATAAGCTCTTTATCATTTATTTAATTTCACTTTTGATAAGTTTAGTTGTCTAAGTAATTTACTGTAGGAGTAGGAATATTATAGCGAGTATAAGTATTTATTTTTGTTTATTTAAGAATTGTGATTTGGTTTAAACAATTCAGATATTGTAAAAGTAGTGGTGATAGATTAGTTTCTTTGAATCGTGGCATGCAAAGCAACTTGGAGGGTACTTGATTTATCTAACTACGGTAGTTAAGTTTTTCTTCCATCTATAATGAAGCTGATTCTATATAGATGATGATACAATTAATCATAACCTAAAGAGAATATTAATTAATTATCATAAGTATCATTATCTTAACATATTGTATATTGTAATATTCAAGAAAATATGTTCCATCATAATGAAATATTTAAAAGTGACAGAAAATAAATCTTTGAATATATTTTTGAAAAATATATTTATTTATAACATGAAACTTAATCAGTCTTCTGATAAATACATACTCACACATAATAGGTACACGTTATAATATTACTAAACCTGACTTTACATACATTAGCATTACACAAAAACTAAATCACATATATACATAAATAAGTTATATTATGTACCCTTTTAGAATTAATAATCTGCAAAAGTTATGTTTGTGTTTGGGTAAATTTTTTTTTTTTTTTTTGAATTAAATGTTAAATTGAATTCAAAAGAAAAGACCTTATGTTACAATGAGTGTCTTTTTCTAACTTTCTATACAAGATTGAAACGAATGAAAAAAATATCCAAAACCCTTCTCTTCAAATCATACTTGGTGCTTCACTCCCAAGAAACTTCATACCCAGCAATTCATCTTGTAGAAAACCAGAAAACCATACCTCCTCTCAGTTCCTGATTCCCTTTCCTTTGCAGAATAGTGAAGCAGTTTCTCATATTCTTATCTAGTCTTTTAATCAATACTTCAGCCGGGACAGATTTCTCGCTGTGTCTCCTTCTATTTCTCTCCATCCAAATAGTATGCACAACAGCTTGCATCATGTAACGAGTAACAAAGAGCTTTGTTTTGCTCCAGCCTTGAATTCTAGTTGTAAGTCGAATTAGATCATCCCAATTTCCTGTGAACTGATTAAGTAAGACACCTTTCATAAGAGCTTCCCAAATCTTCATAGAATAAGCACACTGAAAGAACAAGTGTCCTGCAATCTCCAGAGGGTCTCGACAGAAGATACAAGAGCTATCAGCTCCTACATTCCATGATAGCATCCGATCCCCAGTTGAAAGTCTTCCTAACATCACCAGCCAAGTGATAAAAGCATATTTTGGTGTAGCATGCTTGAACCAAACAGTAGAATACCATGAGCAGAGGAGGTGCTTCTCTCTAGTATTCTCCCAAGTGTCTCGAGTAGAAAAAACTTGTCTATATTTTCCTTTCCCATTTTTCCATAATGGTATATCCTCCTCATCAATCCAGTTTTCCTGATACTTTGCAATTTCCAATTCAACCAAGTTCAGAGTATTAACTCGATGATGCCTTCTTCTGTGACTTCTACAAGCTTCCACATTTTCATTTTCAAGAATGCCAAGATCATATTGACCTCTTCCACCTAAGACCTCTTGGAGACGACCCAAAGGAGACCAAGCTTCGATCTTGGTAAATTTATATTCACCTCACTTTTGTTATAGATTTGAAAGATACCTTTTTAGTTTGGAGTTTAATTTCAGTTATACATACATGTGGGCACAGTAGAGAGATGAATTTTTTAAAATTTATTTTACGGTACAAAAACTACTTATAATAAAAAATCCATATATAAAGAATTTAATATTTAATGTATTATTAAATATTTTTAAATGGAAGATTGTTTGAAAATTTATTTTACGCAATAAAAAGTATTTCTGTTATGATGAAAAACTTTGTCATAATGTTGTTATCATTAAATATTTCGGATATAAGAGCAATAAATGGTTTATAAATTGATAATAGATCTATGTATCAATATTTGTTAAAATATTATGCCCGCAAGTGCGGGCAAGCTACCTAGTTGTTTATATATACAAAGTTTAGTGATTATATTAGTTTATATTAAAGTTAAGGAATAAAATGAAAATTACATAAAGTTTTTAAAATAAATTCGAAATTCCTTCTTGGAACTCACCTTCAAACCCTCATTTTGAAGATTTCCCATCTTCAGTTCCTTCTTCAAGATGCTCTAAGCAAATATCTCCTCTTCATGAGTTCGTCCAAAAACTTCAAACAGCTTATCTAAATGGGTAGGCTTGGAGTTACAGGGTCTATTATTTTATCTGTTTGCCCATGTGGACGTTTTAAAAAACGTTTTCGTTGGCCCTTTTGAATGTTATTGCTTTTAACTAGATTTACTCGGTCCGGTCCAAGCAGAAAAAAAAAGGGTGGAATTAAATTACTGTCATACGATAACAGTGAATAATATCTATTGATATGACGGCGATGATGGTCAATGCAAAATGTTCAGCACTTGTTAATTGTATAAAACCATACATATTATAGTTGTTGGTTGATAAGAGTAGAAAAAATGTAATACATATCAGAAACTTTCAGATTTTCTCCACTTTTTGAGTACACTTGGATGCAGACATTTAGGCTTATCCTAATGAGTAAATTGATCTTATCTACGTTTCGTCCTCCACGTAACGGCCTCGTGCGAGTTTACGCATTTAGATAAAGCTGTTATAAGCTTTTAGAGGGGCCATGGAGAGAGGAGGAGATATTTGCGTATATCGTTTTTCTTTTTCTTTCTTTAACATAACTAGAATCTAAATTCGAATGATAGAATTGTGGAACTAGTAAATACATCAAACCGAAAATTTCAGATTCTGTTTTAAAAATCAGATTCTTGTCTGAAGGATATTTACGTTAGGAATCTCTACACACTTCTCGCCATGTTTGAGAAAAATACCCTATAAAAGAATCTGATTTTTATAGAATATCTTTGTGCTCTCACAAATTCCGGATATTTACTTCTTTTTTCTTGCTTAACGTATATTTCTTCTTCGTTATATCATGGCAGGAGACTAATACTATATTATTTCCCCAGTTTTTTTTTTTTTTTTTTTTTTTGAATGAATGTTAAATTTTATTCATCAAAAAAGCCTATATACAACCAGTGCTTACTGTTTACTTTTAAAAGCTTAAAATATAGACTAAACAAACCTCAAAACCACCTGAAAAAAGTTTAGTTACATTCGAGTATTAAACCAAAATTGTAAGAGCTCTTCCATCCCTTTAGCCTTCAAACTCAGAAGACTGATTCTGTTTCTGATCCCTTTCTCAATTACTCTTTTAAGCACTGGAAGTGGCAGCAACTTGTCTCCATGTCTAAGTTTATTTCGCTCACCCCAAACCGCATAAATCACTGCCTGAAACGCATAGCGAATGCAAAACAGACTCTTCTTCTCTCTTGTCT
>OVBX01006249.1:530-12818 GCA_900406325.1 Erucastrum elatum
CTTTCATAGCTATCTTCTTATATTTCACGGTCAACTACAAGTTCACTCATTTTACCATCAATAATGTTGGTTTTGTTAAATGTTGGACCTGCGTTACTGGAAATGCATACTGAAACTGATAAGCACTGAGACTCACAAGATTCTTGGTGACTGTAGCAGTCTATCATGTATAGAGGTCCAGTTGATTTTGTGCTACCTTGCTTCTTCAGTCAATCTCATCGGTATGTTAGTCCCTGATGATTTCAAGGTTTGTCACTCTTTAAACCCTGCAAAAGAGTCCAAAACAGAACAGTGGTTTTGACTGAAGTCCTGAAATACTTCACCTTTTTTAGCTGTTATTTTTCTACCATGAAAAGTTCCAAGCAGAGAAGGGTATTTTCTCTTGCACTCTCCCTTTGGGATTTGGTTTCTTTTTAATATGGTGAGATCAAAGCCGACAGTGGTAAGAAGAGAATTCAACAGAAGACAGAACTGTAATCTTTGCCTAGAAGAACCAGAAGCGAGTGTTTAACTTAAACGAAGGAGATTAGAAAGATACATCATAAAGTATCATTCTTTATTTCATTTCATCCCTGTTATTAGATTAGAGGACGTTTACAACTTGAAGCTATGCAAAAAACATAAATTTAAAAGTTTTTCTCTTTCATTATCACATCAAATGAGTTTGTGATAGACTATGAGGTCAAAATACGACCCTTCTGTTATGCTACTGAACTGTCTTTGTTCTTGTGCTGTCTGTCTTCTGCTGATTGCTTTTAGCTTTCATCTCTCGCAGTTGGTGGTTTCATCCCATTAACTTTCTCAACAATATCGCCAGTAGCACCACTAAGGAGAAATCGCGTATGATTCGAGGACTCATCCTATCCCACCTGTAAGTTTAACCAGTAGAGAGCTTCTGGTAAAGCCTGTTTGTTCATTTTCATGATTCTTCATTATCACCAGTGAGAGGAGATAACATTCAGTAGAATCACAATGCAAAGGAAAAACCTCTTAAGACAATCACACAAATCTTTTTAACTCTATTTTTAACCTCATCTTCCACACTGCTTCCCCTAGACATTCTAGTTATTTGATTGAACTTTAATGCATCAGAAACACTAAAAACAGCCCTATGCCGATGGATACATGCTTGTATAAGACAACCTATTTATCTATATACGTACTTTTAGCAGGCGTGGAAAAAAAAACAAAAACGAGAACATATAAGCATCTCTAAATCTTCTATTGTAATCAACTACTTCCCTCTTAAGGTAAATATGCCAAAGATCCATTTGGGTTACCATCAGATAAACCCACATTCTGCTGTATAAATGCAAAGTACTAAATAAAATGTGTATATACTCACCAGCTTCCTTCCGCAGAACCACTCAATTCACTGTTGATTTCTTCCTTCGCAAACTCTTCCAGTATCTCACGCTGACGTTCGTTAAGTCCGCTAGAAAACACAAGAAAATAAATACACAGCATTAGAATATGCCAAGAATCTCATATCAACATCAGCAAAAGAAATCCGTTAAAACAATGGAATGACAATAAAAAAGAAAAAAGAAATGGAATGACAATAAGAGAACCCAACACATTCCACAGGCCCTCAAATATCACGAAGCTGATCAAATCAACACTAGTTTCTAAAATCAGAAATAAACTCCCAGCGAAGCCTCAACTTTTAGAGCAACAAAGCGTGTTATTTATTTCAGAAAATAGCAGAAATTTTAAAACATAATATGTTCGTCTCCAACAAATTTATTACTTGATCTCCAAGTAGAATAAATCTTACGTAGGAACGCTAACACGTAGTCGCACATACTGATCTCCATGATCTACAAAAAATCCTTGTTTCGGAAGTCCTGCAGGAACTCACATCTTAGAAACAGTACAATCAAACAAACAAAAAGTTTAACCATATGGGCTGATAGTTAAAACTTAATAGTACCTTTGCCTCTCAAAATAAGAAGTTCGCCAGGCTGAGCCCCCTTTGGTATCTGCAACAATTAAAACAAGTCATCCCAAGTATCTCCAAAGGCTTGAGATCCAAACCATCCTCTCACTGAGAGGATGGAAACCAACTTGAACTCAGTTACAAACGGAAAACGCCAAATTGTAGAGATCCATCCATACACGAAATATACTATAAATCTCACTGTAATCGAATCTTACATCTATCTCTGTCTTGCCTGACAGTGTTGGCACCACAACTTTGCCTCCCAAAATGGCCTATCAAATAAGTTTTTAAAACATCTTCAATATGGCTATAGCAAAAACTAAGTGAAGAATAAGACATGAAAGGAAGTATCATGTTGGGCTAATATAGGCAGTTTAACAAGCAATTTGCACAAGAAGCGTAAACCTCTATGGTAGTATGGCAAAAAATACAGCTGTAGCATGCATTTGAGTTTTATGACGGGATGCCATCAAATGAAGTTGAACTGATATTCTACATTTTCTAATTAAAGGACAAGCGCATCACATACTTAATGATTAAGATGCTACTGTTATTATACTTTAATAAAATTAATGGTACCTAGAACAAAATTCGTTAACTTTCAAATCGACTGCAGACAACTTTTCTAATCGATGGCCTATGGAGATTTTATTGTCATAGGAAACTGCCTAAAATATGTTACTACAGAGCTTTATTAACTGGCGGAGTAGCAGTTAAGACTTTTGACAACATAGTGTCACCACGCATGAAAAAAATAAAGGTACTACTCTGCAGCTCTGCCTATAATCCAAGATTCAGGAATGACAAGTGTGCTTACTTGTGTAAAGCTAATATTAGCATCCACATAAATATCGGAGCCATCTCTGGAGAATGTCGAATCATTAGCAACCTGTGAGCAGAAGAAGATTAGATATTTGTCATCAAGTGAAATTGCAGGATTCAGTAAGACCATAGATGAGGCAAGAATGATGATATGTTATAAAACTACTTAGTACAATATTGCGTAACAATCTATTGACTGGATGCAATAAGTTTATAATAAATAGTCACAACCGGGGACAGGAAACACAATAGAGTAACCATCACATGAAAACTTGTGGACAATGGTGTAGATTAATGAATACATCTGAGTAGATATATGACGTTAACGCTTGCACCATCTGTCTTTATCACTTAGACTAAAGTGATAAGTGATCATCATAAGATGAGACACATATGGTAGATCAATATCAAGGCTTTGATTCAAAACTTCTCTAAGCACGTCTCAGGAGAAGTACAAAGATACAAAATTTGAAGAAAACACAAGATGCTTTTAACAAACCTTAAATGTGATATACAACTTTCCAGGTTGACTTGTTCTTGATCTTACATGACCAGCATTTTCGATTGCGACCGTGGCGCCGGACTCCACCCCTTCATTGAAGTAAAGAAAAATTGGCAAATTAGAGTTTGACAGAATCAATCATCACGAACCAAATTGACTTATCTGGTCCAGCAAACTTATGAATCATGATAATCGAAATCACAGTTCTAAACGTCTCTGCCGCAAACATCAAATGCAGATAAAAGCCAATTAACCAGGTAATACACGCGAAACATAGTCTTAAAAATAAGAAAAAGAACAAGCCAGCTATACTATAACCACACAATTTCTTAGAGAAAGGAGGGTAACAGTTTGAATGAAATCTTGCCACTCATTTCATAGCAGTGCTAGCATGTTTCAAACCCAAAATCAAGTTAAAGATGGAAAAATTCAAGAGGACTTCACACTTACCCCCAGGTATCACAACTTCAACCGTCTTTGTGGCTTCCACGACCCCCGATCCCCTACAAGACATGCAGTGCTCCTGAAGAGACATACATACATATCTATGCTTGTAAGCAGTGACGGAGAGATAACTACTGAAGTATCAAAAAAGATCTCGTGTTCTCAAACCTTAACAATGTGCCCCGACCCCTTGCACGTCTGGCATTGTGCTGTAAAAGGAGGAATAGTTACCTGTTAAAGAGACAGAAGGCATAGTACTGTAAATATGAAGTGTGCCATTTATAGAAACTCCAAATAAAACAAAGATTATATTCTCTAGTTGGAACTTACTCGTCCAAGGCCCCTGCATGTTGGACAAACTCTCGTGGCAGCATCAAGAGCGTGGCCAAGCCCATCTATAAAACAATAAATGATGAGCTACAGGGAATAACGGGTTTGCATCAATAGTACTGTCAATTAAGTGAGTCACTCGTCCTCTCTAAGTTGGTTTGACTCAGGAGATTTTTAAAGACTAGAGCCCCGCAAATGTTACAAGAAACAAAAAGGTACAACTGTACATTACAATAATATCAATGGGTGAGAGCCATTTCCAGAAGACCACTCTTTTACGAATTTATTGTTTTTCATTTGAACAAAAGCATATATATAAAATGACTAACACGAGTTAGGACTTATCATTCAAAGCGTATATACTCTCAAGTATCTTTACAGGAATTTCTGCGCACCATAACTGGTTTTCCGATATTAGTAAATGCAAAAGAGCATATATCTTAAAATCCTGGGGCCACTCACCACAGGAATCGCAGAAGACATATGCATCGAATTCTAAACGCTTTGTGCATCCTTTTACAGCTTCGTAAAGAGAGAGCGTCAGTTCAACCTATTCAATTTTCAACAATAACAACAAGATTCACAAAATGCAGACCAGCTACCCATTGTGTAAAAGAATAAAGAGAGAATCAGATAAACTGACCCGAATATCAGATGAAAGCCGACTAGATTGGTCTTCAAATATCTAAATCAAATGTACTGACATTAGACACTTTGACTGACTAGTCCACATAAAGAGATTAGGCAAATCGAGAACAAAACAATGTACCTCAGAAAAAATCTTGTGGAACGAGTCCGAGAAATCGGACTGGTATGCACGTCTGAACCTCTCGGCACCACCGCCGTCATTATTTACATAGTCTGAATTCCGAAAACGCATCTGCATTGTGTGATAATAACAAGAAACTCATTTAGTGATCTCTCCAACATATAAATGACAACGAACAAGACAAGCGTACCGTATCATATTCTTCTCTTTTTTGAGAATTTCCAAGAGTCTGCAGTTTTTCAATCATAACAGAAGTATATCAGACGATCGATTCAAAATACACATAAGAGTAAGATTTAGTGATAGGAAGAAGAAGAAGAAGAAGAAGAAAAATACCTCATAGGCCTCTCTTATTTCCTGGAACTTCTTCTTTGCGGAAGGATTATTTCTATTTGTATCAGGATGGAACTTTTTTGCAAGCTGCACGGTTGTACATTCAATCCATAAACTTGGGGACACTCTACTAAATCATGGAAACCTGAAGACGCATTTAATTTAACAATTGGCTCTCACCTCATGGAATGACTTTTTAATCTCTTCCCGGGTAGCTTTAGGAGAAACGCCAAGAACATCATAGTAATTACGAGCACTGGAGAAGGATATTCCTGAGAAGAAGTATACAGAACAACAAATGAATACAAAAAATGATAAAAAGAAAAACACAATGGTTCTCCAATCAAAGAAAAGAAGAGACCTGTAGCGTGAATGTGACGCTCGAACAAGAAGGGACTCTGACACCCTGCATAGTACCAAGACACCTTTTCAAGTAAAATTTACACACAAACATCAACTGACTAATTCTCTCACCAAATGAGAAAAGGACATAACTTTCTTAAATCCTGATATAAACCCTAGAGAAACCCCTCATTTTCAATCACTACATTTGATATGCTCGTAAACCCTAAATCAGCTCAGATAAGGCCATCAATCTCGAAGAGCAATGTGTAATTGAAATCAAGCACAAACCATGATCACCGACGAGAGAATATGACTCTGAGGACTAATCGATTACCTGGTCGCAATCCGAGGGCGGAGTCAAATGTTCGTCGCGCCTGTAAACTCCGCAGAACCTACAGAAGAAAAGGATAAGGAATAGATTAACACACGATTGAGCTCTCTCTAGCGGAATCGGGGAGAGTGATGAAGAAGAAGGAAGGAAGCGAACCGAATTGAATCTTCGCATGATTCGATTCGAAGCAGAGAGAGAGAGAGAGAGGAGAGGTTTTTGGGGTTTCAGAGTTTAAACCCTACGCAAATGCCGAGACAGAGAGAGAAAGAGACGTTTTGCCTTTTCTGAAGTCTCTACCTCGATCAGAAGGTCCGAAATTGGAAAGACAAAAGATCATCATGGTTTACATTGTGCATATGATACAATGATACACAATAATTTTCTCTGTATTTCACTCTAAATAAAAAGTAATTTTATTATACAGTTGAATTTGTTCCAATGGCTTTATTCTAAAGTGAAATATAGAATAATATTGCTTTTTAACTCCAAAAGCGGAAAAAATCCAATGAAATAAAGAGAAAATTATTGTGTACAGTGTACTAGTGGAGATGTGATCCTAACATTACATTTTTCAGTTGTTCCGTTTTGTGTAAAATGTAATCAGAGTTTGAGAAAAAAATTTGGGATATATAATCATATAATGTAAGTTATAATGAGGAAAAAAAAGCTTGAATCGGACGATGAGAAATATTAAAACATAACCCATGATCTCATATTTTGTGGGAATATATGATGGTTTTATGAAGCGTATGCATTAGTAATCATCAAGAGTTCAACGTACTAACATCATTGTAGTAATAATATTATTTTAACAACTCCTGAACAATATTTAACATTTAGACCCAAAAAAAAACTCCTGAACAATAATTTTATCTTTTCAGGTTATTCAAATTCGTAATAGACAAGAATGAACTCTGAATTTGTGAGGTTGCATATCCGCCCCATAACAATAATATTGCTTGTGTATAAAAAAGGAGTGATCCATTATTTAACAGTCGAGTACTTTGGCTTAAATATGATGTGACAAGAATACTAGATTCTTCCATGCCAATGCAAAACAAAGAAGAAGTCACAATAGAATTACTTCACTACAAAGATGAACAGGGGCAAGTTAAAATAACAGAAAGAGAGATTCAACACATTACAGTATCTTTAATTATTTTAATGATCTCTGTACTTCTTGTAGTGACAATATAGATGCAACAAGACAGCTGGATAGTTAGTCAAAAAAAAAAAATCAATTAGTCAAAAAACAAGACAACTGGATAGGAAATCCACCAAGGCCAACTTGTGGTTTCAGGTCTCTGAAGTAATTCCCATTAATAACTCGCATACGGCAGACAGATTACTCTTCTTCAATCTTGTTCTTTGGTAAGAGCAACCTCAAGACACATGTGGCCTACCATCCATGGTTTTACTTACTACTGCTATCTATGTTTCCAAACAATTCTCATTTAATATTTTTATACATGTTTCCAAACAAACCTCCTTTTTAAAATGCAATTCATGTCTCCAAACACTCTAATTTTGTACTTCAATTTAAATAATATAGATAGAAAAATATATTTCAAACAATTATTTTTTTTCGTATTACAAATAACTATTATAGAAAAAAATTCACATTTGCAAATATTTTTTTTGTAAATTTTACAAATAATAGTTTTCTTTTAGCATTAGCGATATATAAAAATTTGAAGAAACAAAGAAGAGCATTAGCGACGAAGGCACTGCTTTAGAAAGACACAAGAGTCTCGGTGTGATTTGGAAAGACACTACTATTGTATATACGGTAGCTAAACAAGTCTATAACGACGTCTAAATTCAGTACCCAATATTCCCTCAAACAAGGCTTCTCTAGTAGTGTTTTTCGAGTGCAACTAAACGGTGGGAATTTGGACATCACTCGTCGCTGCATCATCGTGGGTCAGATAAGATTAAACAGCTAGTTGGAGCAATATCATGGACATTCTGGTGGACAATTCATACGAAAAATCACTTTGTTTCCTCTTTGGTACGTTTTTCAACTTTTCTATGCACTCAATATGGCAGGAAAAAATTTTGGTCGGAGCATAGTAAGCAACAGAATCCTTTCTCCACAAAAAGCTATGTTCACTGAGAAGAATGTTACAAATAAAATCTCAACATTTTGGAGAATGAATTGCAGCAAGGTGCAATGGAGGCTTGGTTTGCATCGAGAAACTAGGGAAAAAGCACGACATTTTTTCTTTTTGTTTGACTTTCTAAACAATGACACATCTATTGTAACAATGTTTTTGATTGAAGTAAATGCATGTTAGTATATTCTTTCAACAAAAAAAAGAAAAGAAAATCACAACAAAAGTCGAAAACAAAAACATTGAAGAGCATTGAGCAAGAGAAGGCGCTGCATTACAAAGACACCAGACTCTCCATGTGATTTGCGAAAACACCCGTACAGTCTGTTCGGTCGTTAAGAACTCCATGATTACTGCGTCTAAATTCATCACCCATAAATCCTTCAAAGAAGGCTTCTCTAGTACTGTTTTTCCTCGGATCGAAATATAGAATATAAAACGAATCGACAAAACTTCTTGGTGCAAAAACAAACTCACCAGCATCAGTTATACCCTTGAATCTCATATACATCATCCACTCCCTCTTAAAAAGTACAGGAGGCAAGCATTGATGCGTCCATTCGTGTCCATCTGCATCTTTCAAAATATATACTTCGCCAGTATCAAAGGGATAGTCATAAGCAAGTAAGGCTAGACTTCCCTCATAAGGTATCATATGATGCGACAATCGAAAAGGAGAACACTCTGGATATTTTATAGGACGAAAGCTTTCAGATCTGACATCAAAGCTCATTATGATATATTGATTATCAACTCTAGCTCTATAATACATAATCCCATTGAAGCAAAGCCAACATCCTCCTTCAGTTGGGCAATGCACAGGGCAACGCCCATTGCTTATTATTCTCCATTTTTCTTGAGCTCCCAGTGTAAGAATCAGAGGCATTACAGAATCACTTCCACGATACAAGGATAGTACTTTGTGTTTACCCTCCAGTGGATCGTAACCTAAAAACAATCCAAGACCAGGAAGCGAGATGGGGATGTGCTCTTGGGGATGTGTTATGGTTAAAATCCGACGCAAGCTTGGGTTCCAAATCCGGAATCCATATAACAAAATCAAACCATGGACGCTCTCTCGCCTATGATGATCATAATAATTGTCTTTCATATGATAACTGTACACTGGAGAATAAGACCCTTCAGGGTTCTTGTTTTGAGGAAACGAGAAAACGAAGTGCTTCTTCTTTAGTGTGAAAGTGAGCAGAAGACGCGGTGGCTGTGATGAGGACCCAGACGCGAAGGAGTTGATAAAACTCTGGAGTGTGATGAAAGAAGACCACAGCTTCGAGACACATTGATATCTCACGATTGATTTGGCAGGAAGCCTTGAGATTATATCCAAGGTTAGATCAAGAGGAATATGGTTCGGTTGTGATCTTTTATCTTTGGATCTCTCTTGTCTTCTTATCTTCTTGGTCTTCCATGGCTGATTCCTCAACAATACTTTCTTCTTAAAAACCCTCATTCTTTCTTTCCAGAATTTTACTCCCCCTTTTACTAGAATCAATTATATTTAGGGTTCAGTCGTATATGTGTATATATATATATATAAACTTCGTTTATATAATAACGTAGACGGCACCATATATAATAATATATCGACAAATATATTGCAAATAATTATTTTTCGTATTACAAATAATTATTATAAAAAACTTTTCACATTTAGGAATATTTTTTTGTAAATTTTACAAATAATAATTTTCTTTTAGCGATGATATATAATTATTTGAAAAAACAAAGAAGAGCATTAGCAATGAAGGCACTGCTTTATCCTACCAAAAAAAAAGAGTTATTCTTGGGTTCACCCCCTAGGGTGAACCTATAGATTCACCAACCAATAGAATTTAGTTATTTCAAATTTGACATCTTTTAAAAAAAGGAAAGAATTTGACATCTTTTAAAAAAGAAAAGAAAATATTGCCAAATTATATTACGTTTTAAAAATGAAAAAAAGTAAAAATAAATAAAAATAATACTAATTGCAAAAAAAATATTTTTTCAAAAAAAATTAATACCACAAAAAAACACTAAACTTCAAATGTTAAACCCTAAATATTTTAGTAAACCCTTAGATAAAATTTAAAAAATTATTTTATTTTAAAAAACACTATTTATAACACAATCAACAAAAAACTATACCCTAAATCCTAATCCTAAACCCTAAACCCTTGGGTAAATCNAGTCTTAAATTCTTTTTTTTTTCAAAATAAATTCTTTTTTTAAGATTAAAAAGTATTGTTTTTGGTGATTATTATAAATTTAAAAGATGTATTTTGAAAATAATTTTTTTAGAATAAAAAGTCTTGTTTTTTTGTGATTAGTATACTTTTTATTTTAATCATTATTTTGAAAGTACAATATAATTTGATAATATTTTGTTTCTTTTTTTAAAATATATTAAATCTTAAATGACACAATCCTATTGGTTGGTGAATCTAAAGATTTACCTTAGGGGGTGAACCCAAGAATAAGTCAAAAAAAAAAAATGAAGGCACTGCTTTAGAAAGACACAAGAGTCTCGGTGTGATTTGGAAAGACACCATTATTGTATGTATATACGGTAGCTAACAAGTCCATAACGACGTCTAAATTCACTACCCAATATTCCCTCAAATTAAGGCTTCTCTAGTATAGTGTTTTCCGAGTGCAACTACACGCTGGGAGTTTGGACATCACTCGTCCCTGCATCATCATGGGTCAGATAAAAATTAAACAGCTAGTTGGAGCAATATCATGGACATTCTGGTGGACAATTCATATGAAAGATCCCTTTGTTTCCTCTTTGGTACGTTCTCAACCTTTCTATGTACTCAATATAGCAGGGGAAAAAATGGTCGGAAGCATGGTGAACAACAGAATATTTCTCCACAGAAGGCTACATTCATTGAGAAGAATGTTAGAAATAAAATCTCAACATTTTGGAGAATGAATTGCAGCAAATATTAAGATGCAATGAAGGCTTGGTTTGCATCGAGGAACTAGAGATAAAGGATGACATTTTATTGTGTTTGATCTTCTAAATATATGACACATCTCTATTGTAACAATGTTTTTGACTGAAATAAATGTAACATTCTTTCAGAAAAAGAAACGAAATCACAACGAAAGTCGAAAGGCAAAAGCGAAACATAGAGTTTCCGTAAAGACCATTCAATGTCACTGAAAACAAAAACACTGAAAAGTATTGAGCAATTAAAAGAAGGCGCTGCATTACAAAGACACGAGACTCTCCATGTGATTTGGGAAAACATTTATACATGTTCGGTAGTCAGGAACTCCATTATCACTGCGTCTAAACTCATCATCCATAAATCCTTTGAAGAAGGCTTCTCTAGTGCTGTTTTTCCTAGGATCGAAATATAGAATATGAAAAGAGTTAACAAAACCTCCTGGTGCAAAAACAATCACCAGCATCAGTAATACCCTTGAAATGCATATTATTCCTCCATCCTATCTTAAACCGTACACCAGGCAAACATTGACGCGTCCATTTGTGTTCATCTGCATCTTTCAAAATATATAATTCACCAGTACCGAAGGGAAAGTCATGAGCAAATAAGGCTAGCCTTCCCTCATAGGGTATCATATTATGCAACCATCGAAAAGGAGAACACTCTGGATATTTTATATGACTGAAGCTTTCAGAGTTGACATCAAAGCTCATTATTATATCATGATCATCAGCTCTAGCTTGAAAATATAGAACTCCATTGAAGCATCCCCTAAGTCCTCTTACAGTTGGGGAATGCATAGGGATACCTTTGATTATTGTTCTCCATGATTCTTGAGCTCCCAATGTAAGAATCAGAGGCTTTACAAAATTACTTCCATAATATAAGGATAGTACTTTGTGTTTACCCTCTAATGGATCGTAACCTAAATATGACTTACGAATATAAAGTGAGGTGGGGATGTGCTCTTTGGGACGTGGTAAGTTAAAAACCCGGCACAGGCTTGGGTTCCAAATCCGTAATCCGTATAATAAAATCAAGCCCTGGACGCTCTCCCATTGCAGATAGCGATCATAACTAGTGTTTTCCATGTGATAACTGTATACCGGAGAATAAGACCCGTCAGTGTTCTGGTTTTGAGGAAACGAGAAAACTAGTTGCTTTTTGTGAAATTCAAAGGTTAGCAGAAGACGTGCAGAGGACCGAGTCGTGAATGAGTTGATAAAACTTGGAAGTCTGGTAACAGAAGACCACAACTTCGAGACGCATTGATATCTCATGATTGATTTTGCAGGAAGTCTTGAGAGTATCTCCACGGTTAGATCAATAGGAATATGATTTGGTTGTGGTTTATCATCTCTGGATCTCTCTCGTCTTCTTCTCTTATTGTTCTTCTTCC
>OVBX01006251.1:0-11756 GCA_900406325.1 Erucastrum elatum
GCCACGGCCAGCACGGGGCTAGCCGCCCGGCGGCTACGGCCAGCACGGGCGCTAGCCGCCGGCGGTCACGGCCAGAACGGGGGCTAGCCGCCCGACGGCTAGGACCAGCACGTGCGTCTTGATGAGGGCTTCGATTTGATATCTTGACTGTTTTCTGGGTCCTCACGGTTTGAGAGAACGGGCTCTTTGAAGTTTCCCGGCGGCTATGGCCAACGCTGGCGCTAGCCGCCCGGCGGCCTGGACCAGCACGGGCGGTAGCCGCCGGCGGCCAGGACCAGCACATGCGTCTCGACGAGGGCTTCGATTTGATATCTTGATCGTTTTCTGGGTCCTCATGGTTTGAGAAAACGAGTTCTTTGAAGTTTCCCGGCGGCTACGGCCAACGTGGGCGCTAGCCGCCCGGTGGCCTGGACCAGCACGGGCGGTATCCGCCGGCGGCCAGGAACGGCACGTGCGTCTCGACGAGGGCTTCGATTTGATATCTTGATCGTTTACTGGGTCCTCACGGTTTGAGAGAACGGGCTCTTTGAAGTTTTAAGGCTGATTCCTTGGTGTTCGGCCCATCCAAACGTAGATCACTTCCCGTTTCTTCCGTATACTTTCGTATGGCCGTGTCATCTCAGCTACGGACCTAATGTGTCTCGGTTCCTCTTGATTGTATCATCGAAGTTTTACGACTAAATCTGAGTTGGTTTTCTCGTAAAGTTTATCGTGTAAAACAAGAACTATCGACTTTAACATAGGTTCTTTAAGCTATACGACTTGTCTTGCTTTCGACGCTTGTTTTATGGAAAGTCCGCGCATGATAAATAGTTTTAGCCGTTGATTTCGAGAGAACCGTTTTTGACCCCAACATAAGGTCATTTCAAAGATTCTCGCAGCTTGCCTACAACGAGTAACCAAAAGAGCAGTTCAGAATAACCAAGTTGGGTTTGTGAAAGGAAGGGTCTTACGGGAGAATGTATTGTTGGCTTCCGAATTGGTCGCAGATTTTCATAAATCTGGTACTACTCAAAGAGGTTGTCTTCAGTTGGATATTTCTAAGGCATATGACAGCATTGAGTGGCCTTTCTTACTAAATGTTTTAGAGGCACTTGTACTTCCGTCTCTCTTCATTTCTTGGATCAAATAATGCATCAAAACTCCCTTCTACTCAGTGGCTTTTAATGGTGAGCTTGTTGGGTTTTTTCCTGGTAAAAAAGGACTTCGTCAAGGAGATCCCATCTCTTCCTCTTTATTCATCTTGGCAATGGATATACTTTCTAAGGATTTGGATTTGGCAGCACGGGCAGGGCAGTTTGTGCCTCACCCTAAGTGCCTCTCTCCGCTGGTAACTCATCTGAGCTTCGCTGATGATGTGTTGATCTTCTTTGACGGTTCTAGAGGGTCTCTTTCTGGAATTATGAAGGTGTTGGTTGATTTCCAAAAGTCTTCTGGTCTGGCCTTGAATTTGAGAAAGACTAGAGTCTTTGTGGATGGGAATAATGTGTCTCTCTCAAGAGAATTAGCTACAAGTTTCGGCATTGTCCAGGGTAGCCTCCCTGTCAAGTACCTTGGTCTTCCTCTCCTGCCTAGCAAGCTCAGGAAGAGAGACTATCAGCCTTGAATCGAAAAGATAAGAGCTCGAATTTGCTCGTGGACAGTTAGGCACTTGTCTTTCGCCGGAAGACTTGAACTTATTAAGTCCACTCTGTACGGAATCATCAATTTCTGGTCCTCGGTCTTCCCGCTCCCGAAAGGATGTTTGGAGGAAGTAGAGCATTTGTGCAGTGCCTTTTTGTGGACAGGTGCCCCTGATTCAGCAAAAGGGGCCAAGGTCTCCAGGGACTCGATGTGTTCTCCTAAGAAATCTGGAGGTTTGGGTTTGAGGAGACAGGTGGGGCAGAACACAATCTTCGGTTTGAAATTAATATGGCTCCTTTTCGCTGAGAATGGCTCCCTGTGGGTGGCCTGGGTCAGAAATCATCTAATCTCGGATAAGAAGTTTTGGACTGCAGAATTTAGTCAGATTGGAAGTTGGATTTGGAGACAACTGATGAATCTGCGTGATACTGCTAGACGCTTTATCTTTTGCACTGTCAAATCCCACTACAAGAAAACATGGTCTTAACGACCAGGATTAACGACCACGAATGGTTGGTCGTAAATTTACATCCTTTTTACAACCAATTTACGACTAAAAATAAATTGGTCGTAAAGTAGATGTAATATTGCTACTAATATAATTGGTAGTACACCAGTCGTAATATTACATCTCTTTTACGACTACAGAAAGCCTTGGTCGTAAAATAGATGTAATATTGCTACTAATGTGTTAGTTGTAAACTAGTCGTAATATTACATCTCCTTTACGACTACCAACATTAGTCGTAAATGAAATGTAAGTTTACGACTACTTTACATCATTAATTAGAATCTACGTTACGACTATTATGAGTAAATAGTTCTTTAGTAGTTAATTTGAAATCCACCGTACATTCGCTGTAACATTGCTACCAACCAAAATCGAAATTTCTCTATAAATACAACATTTTCCTCCATTCTTAAGATGCATAAAAAAACGAAAGAAACAAAAAAAAAATGAAAAGAGAAGAAAAAAACGAAAAGAGTTGAAAAAAATGTCTGGAAATATTTATGAGATTCGGAGTTGGATGTATGCTCATAAAGATTCAAGAGGAAAAGTAACATACAAATTTCTCAATGGAGCGGAGATATTCATGAACCAAGCCGGACAGACGCCTCTCACACAGGAAACATGTAAAATGTTTTGTCCCTGTCGTAAATGCAACAATTCAAAGTTTGCTACTAGTGAAACTGTTTGGAAACATATAGTAAATAGATGATTTACCCCGCATTACTATATCTGGTTTAACCACGAGGAGGGTGAGAATAGGAATGAATGTAGTTGTAGTAATCAGGTTGAAAATGTTCGTAACCGAGATGATCCACATTTGTCTTCTGAAAACGTCATTCAAGAAGATAATTTGGTAGATCATGATAGGATGCATGATATGGTTACCGATGGATTTCGTGAAACAACATTAGTAATTGATAAGGAGGTCGACAATGTCGAGGGGCCTAACTTGGATGCAAAAAGATTTTATGAAATGTTAGCAGCAGCTAATCAGCAAATTTATCAAGGTTGTAGAGAAGGTCTTTCTAAATTATCATTGGCAGCTAGGATGATGAATATCAAAACTGATCATTACTTACCCGAAGTTTGTATGGATGCATGAGCTGAGTTGTTTAAAAAGTATTTGCCTGAAGATAACTTGTGTGCTGAAACTTATTATGAGATTCAGAAACTTGTTCATAGTCTTCGCTTACCTTCGGAGATGATTGATGTGTGTATAGACAATTGTACGATATACTGGGGAAACAATGCCGAATTGTTAGAGTGTGAAATTTGCAAGAAACCACGATATAAACCGCAAGGACGTGGGCGGAATCGGGTGCCGTACCAGCGGATGTGGTACTTACCTATTAAGGATAGACTAAAGAGATTGTATCAATCTGAGAAGACGGCGGCATCGATGAGATGGCATGCAGAACATGTTCAGAAGGAAGGAGAGATCAATCATCCCTCTGATGCAAAGGCGTGGAAACACTTGAATTCGGTGTACCCTGATTTTGCTAGCAACCCCCGCAACGTTTATCTTGGGCTCTGCACAGATGGCTTTAGTCCGTTTGGGATGTCGGGAAGACAATACTCGCTTTGGCCAGTCTTCTTGACGCCATACAACCTTCCACCAGAGATGTATATGGAAAAGGAATTGCTTTTCATGAGTATATTGATACCTGGGCCAAAGCATCCAGAGAGGTCCGTCGATATTTTTCTACAACCGTTGATAGAAGAATTGAATGAATTATGGTCAACAGGCGTGGAGACATATGCTTGTTCAACAAAAACAAATTTTACAATGCGAGCAGTTCTATTGTGGACGATCAGTGACTTTCCAGCATACGGGATGTTGTCGGGTTGGACGACGCATGGAAGGCTGTCTTGTCCTTATTGTATGGGAAGCACAGACGCATTTCAGCTGAAGAATGGTAGGAAGACGTNAAAGAATGGTAGGAAGACATCCTGGTTTGATTGTCATCGAAGATTTCTTCCCGTTAACCATCCGTACCGCATGAACAAGACATTGTTTCGGGCGAAAAGAGTTGTTCGAGACACGGCTCCACCGTATTTATCTGGAGTAGAAATCGAGAAGGAAATTGATTACTATGGTGCAGTTGAGACAGTTGGGAAAGGGGGTAATTGGCATAGTACTCCTGGAAATATGCCTGATGGTTATGGGACGCACCATAATTGGCACAAAAAGAGTATATTTTGGCAACTTCCATATTGGAAAGATCTACTTTTGCGCCACAATCTTGATGCGATGCATATAGAGAAGAACTTCTTTGACAACATCATCAATACTTTGTTGAACGTCCAGGGGAAGACAAAAGATAACATGAAGTCAAGGTTGGATTTGCCTGCATTATGTTCTAGGATTGAGCTGCATATTAAAAGCGATGGGAAAANGGATTTGCCTGCATTATGCTCTAGGATTGAGCTGCATATTAAAAGCGATGGGAAAATTCCAGTTCCCATATTCAGATTGTCAGTAGAAGCAAAAGCGGCATTGTTCAAGTGGGTGGCATCAGATGTGAAGTTTTCCGATGGATATGTTTCAAATCTATCAAGATGTGCTGATCAGCAAAGACAAAAGTTTTCGGGGATGAAGAGTCATGACTGTCATGTTTTTATGCAACGACTTCTACCATTTGCATTTGCGGAGTTGCTTCCCAAAAATGTTCACGAAGCACTTGCAGTTATATAAAAAAATTAAAGTTAATTATTATTGATTATTTTTGGGAAAAAAATTGATAATTGTAAAATATTTGTAGGCATCAGAGCTTTTTTCAGGGATCTTAGCGCACGCACCTTAACTAAAGATATCATCGCACAACTTGATGAGAATATCCGGATTTTGATGTGCAATCTGGAGAAAATCTTTCCTCCATCATTTTTTGACGTCATGGAACATCTTGTTATCCACCTTCCGTATGAAGCACTACTTCGTGGACCAGTTCATAATGGATGGATGTATCCTTACGAGCGAGCTATGAAATATTTGAAAGGAAAAACAAAAAATCTGGCAAGGGTGGAAGGTTCAATAGTTGCTGGAAGTTTGAATGAAGAAACATCTCACTTTACGTCCTATTACTTTGGATCACAAGTCCGGACACGGAAAAGGACTATGACCCGATATGATGACGGTGGTGTGATGCCGACATATGTTGTTGAAGGTGTTCCAGATATATTCTGTCAGATTGGACGTCTTGGTGGAAAACTTAAAGAAGTCTGGTGGTCGAGTTCAGAAGACGCTCACAGTGCCCACGCATATATACTCCTAAACTGCGAGGAGCTTGAATTATTTGAAAGGTACGTAACTAAATATAATTACTTTATACTTGTTAACACTGTACTTTAATGATCATTTCCTTTTAAAACAACGATTTTGTTGCCCAAGTCGAAGAAGCTATACCAAGAATATCAACTAATGATCTCAACAAAAGAAAAGACAAACATTTTATGAAATGGTTAAAAGCGCATGTATTATAGATGACATGGTATATATATAGTTTTTTAATTCAAATTTATGTATTTATATATATATATATATGTTAATTTGTCTTTCCAGGTCGATTATGATGATCAATTTTATCCTCAGTGGTTTCACGAGATGATACAAGGTCCGCTTGCAAAGATCACCACAACATCTATGTATTTCACATGAGGCTACACTTTTCACACTTACGAATATGGAAGCCGGCGAGCAACAATGAATTATGGTGTATGTGTGAAAGGGGAGACAAAATTTTATGGAATCTTAAAAGAGATCATCGAAGTTGAGTTCTCTGGCATTGCAAAACTGAAATGTATTCTCTTCAAATGTGACTGGTTTGACCCCACCGTCAATAGAGGTGTTCGGTATGGCAAGTTTGGTGTTGTTGACATAAATTCTACAAGGAGGTACAATAAATTTGAACCCTACATATTGGCTTCCCAAGCAGACCAAGTTTGTTTTATTCCATATCCGAGGATCAGACAAACTGGAATCGCTTGGTTAGCCGCTATAAAAGTTACACCTAGGGGCCGAGTATTAACTGATGAAGAACCACCTTTACAAGAAGATGCCGTTACTGGAGTAGAAGTACCCGACCAAGCTATTGATGAGCTCTTGCTTGTTGCTGATCCGCATAATCTGGTTTATGAAGATATTCCAGACGATGCAACAGACGAAGCCAACGAAGATGAATTTGAAGAAAATGATGAAGTGGAAGAGGTTTCTAATGAAGAGTGATTTGTGTTTTAGACCATTAGTACTTAAACTCTTTGTAATGCATTACAAATAATATATGACACTCATTTTCGTTCAATTGTATTTTTGAGTATGAAAGTTTATAATAAATCTTTTGATGTTTGGGATTTGAGGTTGGGGTTTAAGGATATCTATTAAGGGTTATTGGAAGCTAATTAGTCATAAATGTACGACTAGACTACAACCAAATGAAAGATTAATCATCAATTAGTCGTAAGTGTACGACTAGTCTACAACCAAATACTCAATTAGTCATCAATTAGTCGTACTTGTAGAACTCAAATACTACTACTTGACTTGGTTTAGGGTTTAGGGTTTGGGATTTAGGGTTCAGGGTTTAGGGTATGGAGAAGCTAACTAGTCGTAAATGTACGACTAGATTACTACGACCTGCGATTCTAGTCCCAAACTAGTTGTACATGTACGACTCATTTACTACCAAGTTCAATATTAGTGCTACATTGGTCGTAATGTACGACTCATGTACTACCAATGGCCCAATTAGTCATTGGTTAGTCGTAATGACGACTAGATTACTACTAATTTCTATTTTAGTCGCTAATTAGTCGTACAGTCTTCCTATAAATACCACCAAAGTTCTTCACAAATCATAGAAGTTGATTAGAAAGAGTATTTAGTGGATTGTGAGAAATCTTGTAAAAAAATGGAAGAAATATATGCAATCACAAGGGGAAATAGACATTGCTAGACCTTCATACGTTTGAACGTATGTAGGTCTCGCTTTGTCTCTTTCCATTTGCGTTTGATGTATATTTTCTCCTCTTTTTTTTTACTTCTCAAATCAAAAAAAAATTTATAAACTTAATAAAATGTGAAGATTGTTAAAAATATCTTTCATTGAGATCAATTAGACGCTTCAGTTTCCTCTGTCGGAACTGAAATTCAGTTCCTACGGAGAAACTGCAGCATCTAATTCATCTTTATTGGAAGATATAATTATCAATCAAATAATTTATAAAAAGAGGTTTATCAGATTTTGATAAATCTCTTCATTTTTTTCGAATTATAACATGAGTCACTCATTAGTCGTAAACTACTTCGATTCTAATTGGTTGTAAATTTACTTCTAATTTACGACTAATAGTCATTATTTGGTCGAAAAAAAATGTTAGTATTTACTTGGTCGTAAATGGGTTTAGTCCCTCATTGGTCGTAAATTAACTTCTCATTTACGACCAAAGGTCCCTCGTTAGTCGTAATTGTACGACCATGTACGACCAATGTACGACCTTAGCCGAATCTCTATATAAAGAGGAAGCTCGCCGAGGTCATTTAATTGCACTCTCCCTTCTCTCTAACAATGTCTCTACTTCTCTCTCTAGGTAAGTTTTTTTTAATTAGTTTTAGGTGGTTAGTTAGGTAATTAGTTTAGGTTTGGAATTAGTTAGGTTTGGAATTAGTTTAGGTTTGGAATTAGATTAGGTTTGGAATTAGTTTATGTTGCAAGTTTGTGTAAATATTTTTAGTTTTATGATGCAATTAGAAAATCTTAGATTATTTTGATTTTTTTTAATAACCATTCATGTTTATTTTTTTTTCAGATTGACGTTATGAATACGCCTACCGGTAGAAAGAAACTTAGAAACCGTGCGACTTCAGAAACGTACGGTTCTACTTTTCTCGGTCAGTCGGATCCTTCAGCTTCTACCTCCGGCACGTCATCCGCACACGGAAATGTGCCGGATAGCCAAATTCCGGGTGTTCCGTATGTGCCTCCACATGCATATGATCCTGTAGCTCCATACTACCCGCAGTATGATGAGTCATACTTTCCATATGAGGAGCAGCCGTCCCAGTACGACCAGTACCAGCCTTCACACCATCCCGAGCAACCTCCACATCATCCTCCGGCATCCCAGCAGCCTCCGGCTTCACAACAGCATCAGGCTCCACAGCAGCCTCCGACTTCACAGCAGCCTCAGGCTTCACCAGCTGCCCCGGCCGCACCAGCTCTTCGTCCAGATTCGATGGTGCCACCGACTGCCAAATATGCAAAATATACCGTTGAAGACATTCTCCAGATGCCCGGACGAGAAGGGTTACCAATCCTCGATCCACTTCTACGACCCGGCACGACTTGGTAAGTTAATTTAAATTAAATAATTAATGGCATTTAAATTTTTAATTTTATTAACTATATATATCAATTATTTTTTTTAATATCAATAATTTACATCTAAAATCGGTCTAATTTTAAATGTTTTTAAAATTTTAGGTTTGCAGCGGATAACAATGTGGGACAGAGCGTTGGAGATATCATCAGGGCTAACTTTCGAGAAGCTCATCCGAACTGGACCCTTACACCGGAGCACGTTTGCATTACTTTGTTCAAATGTTTTGCGGTTAGTGTTTAATTTTTTTAATAATTTTTAATTATTTTTATTTTTTAAATAATAATTTTATTAACTAATAATTTAATTTTCCAATGATTTTTTTTGTAGCAAAAATGGAATTGGTCTATGGGTGTTAATGAGATGGTAAAGGAGGAGTTCAACAACAAAGCCATGCTTCGCCTCAAGAACATTGTTGGCGACTGGAAGGACAAGTAGATGCATTTGGGGGATGACGCAAAGGAAACCTACTTCAGCAATGACGATTGGAATTGCTTGAAGGCTTATTGGAGATTGGCCAAGGTTGTCAAAAGGTCTATGACTTGCTCTAAGTCTCGGAATACCCGTGATGCTGATGGTAACCTTCCAATACCTCATACTTCCGGACAAACTCCTCATGCCAAAAGGGCACTGCAAATTGTAAGTATAATTTTATTGTTCTTAATTAATTTTTAATACAAATATATTTTTTATATTTAAATAATCATTTAATAATTATTTTTTCATATAGGCTGCCAAAGAAGGAGCACCACCATCTCTAACCCGAATTTACAAGGCGACCCACCAGCATTCCGATGGCACTTACTCCCATCCTCGAGCAGAGCAGATCGTCAACGAGGTCGAGAATCGGATTCAGGAGGTCCAGACTCGGCTATCTCAGGAGAATCCGGATGGTGCTCCGGTCCAGCTTTCCACCATCGAACAAGATCGAATTTTTGAGCAGGTTTAATATTCAATATTTTTTACTTATGCTTAATTATATAATTTTTTTCATATACTAATTTTTTTTATTCAATGAAGGTTGTTCCAAAGAAAAAATGACGTATGGTCGGGGTCGGGAGTGTTAACGATGTTCCGAGGGCGAGAGCAGAATACGCTGTTAGGATCGAAGAAGACTCCTCGATCCGGAGGGATTTGTCATCTGCGAACCAGACCATATCCGCCCACAAGGACATGTTTAAGTCTATGGCGAATATGATCGATATGATTATCGAGACAACACCAAATGTCAACCCTTCGGTTCAGACTCAGTGGCAGTCTCTTCGTCCGACCTTCCTCCCCACCCCTACTCCAGAAGAGCAAGCAGAATTAGCTCGACAAGCAGAGCAGAGGAGTTCTGATCTCTTAAATGAGATCAATCTAAACACTTAGTTTATTTCGGTTTTTATTATTTTGTATTTGAATATTTAAAACTTATGGATGTTATATATTATCTTTTTATATGAATGCTTTCAATTTTCAAAAAAAAAATCGAATTTTTTACAATTTATAATTTTTTTTAATTTAAATATTTTTAAAAATAATTAATTAAAATTATAGGTTGGGTGTAAATGGGTTGTAAATATGAAACTAATTTACATCTACGGTAGAGGTAAATTAGTCGTACATTAACGACTGCATTACCTCTACCGTAGATGTTAATTAGTCGTAGGATTACGACTAATGTACAACTACGAAAAGTCATACTTTTACTTCTTTTTTACGACCAAACCTTTACGTCTAATTTACGACCAGTACTTTTAATACTACTTTACGACTAATAAGGGAAGTCGTACTATTACAACTACTTTACGACTAATACATCTAGTCGTAACATTACAACCAATGTACGACTAATTATTGATTACGACTAGTGAATAACGACCAAACGCTCTGGGTTGTTAGTTAGTTGTAATACTCCTTTTACGACCAACTAACTACTAATTATGCAGTCGTTAAAATCGTGTTTTCTTGTAGTGTCCGGGAATCGTGCCTCCTTTTGGCATGACAACTGGACAGGTATTGGCTCCCTATTAAATTTACTAGGAGATGTTGGCCCGAGAGTTTCAGGTATCCCGCTAGAAGCTCGGGTTTCGGAGGTGGTGAGAGATGGTGTTTGGAGAATTTTGAATAGTAGACACTCGCTGCTGTGTTTGCTTCGAAATTGTCTCCCTCCCCTACCACCTGATGTTAACTCTATTGAAAATGATTATTTTGAGTGGAAGGTTTCACCAACAGACTCTGTTACATGTTTCTCTTCTTCAAAGACGTACGTGGCTCAGTTTGAATTCTCCTCCTCCACCAGTTCCTTGGTTTTCGGTTGTATGGTTCAAACAAAAAATTCCCAGATATTCCTTCATCACTTGGCTTCTTCTTTGAGAGAGATTAGCAACAAGAGACAGACTGAGACATTGGGGAATGACGGTTCCGTCTCAATGTTTGCTATGCGGAGTGGCTGAAGAGTCTATGCGCCATTTGTTTTTCAACTGCTCTTATTCCTCCGAGTTATGGGTAGCAGCCTTCACGACCAGTGACTTCAATCCTCCTCCAAACTTCACAGATTTTGCGGCTTGGATTACCTCGGCCTCTATCCCCAAAAAGGCGAAAGGTATAATCAAACTGCTCTTTCAGAGTGTGGTCTATTTCTTGTGGCGAGAAAGGAACTCTAGGTTATACACTCAGTCTTCCAAACCTTCTCAAATGATACTCAAGGAAATTCACCTACAAATCCGAGCAAGACTCTTTGGTTTGGATAGGGAGCATCTCAGCAACCTACGTCCCTCCACTCTTCCGACCGGTCACAGCTCCATGGGGGATAGGACAACGTATCTGTCCCTCTGGTTCTTTCAGTTCCAAGTTTGATGTTTCTAGCTTCACATGCGTTTTCTTTTCTATGTTCTCTTATGTAATTGTCATTTCTAGCACTTTTTTGTAAAGAATGTTTCATCTTGGAAATGAATGAAAGGAAGGTTTAGTAAAAAAAAAAAAAAGAAATGACGATAATAGTGTTAATTACAAACAGTACGAAATAGCACCTTTTGAATTGTCGGTTCATATTTTTTTTGAAAACATTCATGATAAATTTTAACGTTGCTGAAAGTATCAAAGTCACACAACTTGAAAGACAGAATTATAATTACTTTGTGTGTTTACGATCATTCCTGATTATATATACAATATACCATGAAAGTATCGTGTGTACTATACATGGAAATATATACGTCTGATCATGTCATGTTTTTGAAGTATCATGTGTATCGTATATAAGTCT
>OVBX01006252.1:0-12056 GCA_900406325.1 Erucastrum elatum
TTTGAAACCAGGCATTGTTCATGCTTGGTGTTTGATGTCGAGAAGTTTCCTTGTGCTCATGCTATTGCCGCTGCAAAAGCTGGAAATAAAAATGAAAATGATTATGCCGATGATTTTTTCTCCAATGAAAGGTGCGTTCTCTTAGCCATGTTTATAAATGTTTATAAAGTTTATCGGATTTACAATGGTTTATAAACAGTATTCTTTAACACTTGTTTTACATTTTCTCCTTCTTGGTTGTATCTTTTATCTAATTCTCTCAATTTTCTTATTAGGTTTAAACAAGCATATTCAGAAAGCATATATCCTGTTGGAGATAAAGCATATTGGGATATTCCCTCCCATATAGCAAAAATGGTTTGTCGCCCTCCATCTACTCGATTTCCTAGTGGCAGAATGAAGAAAAAACAAATTCCAAGTTTGTGGGAGTATGGAAAATACCGCTCCAAATCTAAATCAACATCCAAATCATACAAATGCGGCAGATGTGGACAGCAAGGACACAACAAGAGTACATGTGTTGAGCCAATTGGATAACAAGAGTCTTATGAAAACTTGTCTTTCAATTGATTATTTTATATGATGTTATAACAATTCGAATCTCATATCTTTTGAACCTCTTATTATTACTTTCAATATTTTATAGAATGCTTTACAGATTTTATAAGTGTTTCTAAAAGTTTAAGTTACTTAAAAGTCTTCATGAAACCAATATTTTCTGAGTTTTGTAATACTTTATAAGGTGTTATAAGTATTTTCTGAGCTTTAAAATACTTTATAAGGGATTATAAGTTATATAATCTGTTCATGAAACTAGTATTTTCTAAGTTTTATAAAGGTTTATAAGTGGTTATAAGTTATATAATCTCTTCATGGAACTAGTAAATCTTAGTTTTATAAAGGTTTATAAGGGGTTATAAGTTATATAACCTCTTCATGAAACTAGTATTTTCTGAGTTTTGTAAACGTTTATAAAAGGTTATAAGTTATATAATCTCTTCATGGAACTAGTATTTTCTGAGTTTTATAATACTTTATAAGGGGTTATAAGTTTATAAGGTGTTATAAGTTATATAATCTCTCTGTGAAACTAGTATTTTCTGAGTTTTAAAATACTTTATAAAGGGTTATAAGTTATATAATCTCTTATTGAAACTAGTATTTTCTTAGTTTTTTAATACTTTATAAAGGGTTATAAGTTATATAATCTCTTCATGAAACTAGTTCGAGTTTTATAAAGGTTTATAAGGGGTTATAAGTTATATAAACTCTTCATGAAAATAGTATTTTCTAAGTTTTTTAATACCTTATAAAGGGTTATAAGTTATATAATCTCTTCATGAAACCAGTATTTTTCGAGTTTTATAAGGGGTTATAAGTTATATAAACTCTTCATGAAACTAGTATTTTCTGAGTTTTTTTTATCACGAAAGTATTTTCTGAGTTTTATAAAGGTTTATAAGTGATTTTTAATAAGGTATAAGATATTTTATAAGGGGTTATAAAACATTTACAATACTATATAAGGGGTTATAAATCCAAATCATACAAATGCAGTAGACGTGGACAGCAAGGACACAACAAGAGTACATGTGTTGAGCCAATTGGATAACAAGAGTCTTATGAAAACTTGTCTTTCATTTGATTATTTTATATGATGTTATAACAATTTGAATCTCATATCTTTTGAACATTTTATTATTACTTTCATTATTTTATAGCATGCTTTACAGAGTTTATAAGTGTTTCTAAAGTTTAAGTTATTTAAAATTTGTGTGGTTATATTAATCAACTATTTTTTTTATAAATCTCTTATAAATTTTAGATTTAAAACTAATTGCAGAATTCATGTGTTTCTAAGATAATTGATGTCATGGGCCCAGCCTACAAATGTGAATATAGACCTAATAAGTTTCTTATAAAAGGATTAAGTTCAAACCAGAATGATTAAAGTACAAATCAAAAGATGTTCTTTCATCAAAGACATTAACAGAAGATAATAGTTAAAATTTCAAAAGGGTACAAAAGATAGCACTAAAAAATGAACGAGCTTCATTTCTTCAAATTCACCATGTCTTCTACTTCGGGATGGAGGTGCCTGCAACATCTCTCTTCATAAACAAAAAAAAAATATGAGAAATCAATAATGATTTTTGGAAGTAGTCAATGAAACTCGAAAGAACATTTTATAAGACTTTATAAAGAGAGTTATTCACCTTTCTTCCTGTTGGTTTTCCTGGTTTCTTCTTTTCAACTTGCTCGGGCTTCTCTGCTTCATCATCTGCTTCCACCTGTTGTTTTCTCTCCTCATTTATTTTGCCCTATATCAAAAGAAAAAAACTATAAACAAAAAAATTTATTGGAAGACAATTTTATAAGACGTTATAAAGAGAGTTATTTACCTTTCTTCCTTTCGGTCTTCCTGGTTTCCTCTTTTCACCTTGCACGGCCTTATCGGCTTCATCATTTGCTTCCCCTTGTTGTTCTTTTCCCTCATGTGTTTTGTTCTATTTCAAAAAACAAAAAAAGATATAAACAAAAATGATTTTTGGAAGTAGTCTATGAAATTTGGAAGAACATTTTATAAGACGTTGTAAAGAGAGTATTTTTACCTTTCTTCCTGCTGGTCTTCCTCTTTTCTTCTGTTCAACTTGCACCGGCTTCAAGGCTTCATCATCAGCTTGTTCTTCTTCTTGTTGTTCCTATTTTCAAGAAAGAACAACAACATTTTTATATAGGCTTTATTAAATTCGATTTTGTTACGTGTATTGGTAAGTTAATCGACTTTGTTGTCGTCTTATAATTCAAACCTTGAGGTTGGGATCTTCCAATACACCTCCTATAACATCATCAGCTGAAACATCCCTAGGTTGTATTTTTTGTTTTTTGGATTTGGAGATGCTAGGGCCGGCTTCATTTATAAGCAAGCCAATTAAGAAAATCATGAATTCTATTTTGGAAGCAGTCTACTGAATTTAAAAGAGCATTTAATAAGACATTATAAAGAGAGTTATTTACCTTATTTTCTCTTTCTCGTTTGTTCTATCTAACTTGCTTCGGCTCATTTTGATGCATCTACATTCTTCATTTATGTATCATCGTCGACAGTTTGTTATTTGGATGCATCTTCATTTACTTCTTCATCTTTCTGTTTTCATAAGAAAAGTTCAAAAGATTTACTTAACATTTTCAAAAAAATTTCCAATTCACAAAAGTTTATTAATAAGCTTACTTCATAGTCTTTGGAGGTTTCACTTCCTTCACCACTGATAGCAACTTCTGCACCACCTTCTACATTTCGTTCTTCTTCCTCCTCTATCTGACCATATTATAAAGGTTCATACACATCAATTAGCTATATCAATTCATAAAACAATAACAGATTTAGAAGAACTTATATTTTTTTTAAACTGATAGTGTAAGTTTAGAAAGCTTTATAAATTAGCTTACTTCTTTGTCTTTTGCAGTTTCTCTTTCTTCATCACCGTCCTCCTCTGCATCATTATCCACTAGTTGTTCTTCTTCATCTTGAGTCTTCTTCTATTTCATTAAAAAAATATTTTATAAATGGTTATAACTTTAAAATAACTTAGAGATTTCGAATTTAGTAAAACATTATAAGAAGTCAAAAATACAACCTTAGAAACTCGCTGCCTTTGGTAATCAATGTAAGACTGCAAATTTTCATCATCTTCCAATTCCTTTTCGGAATTCTGCTCACTTTCTTCTTATTTCTCAGTTTCCTGTTACAAGTTAGAAGAATATGAATCTTTATGTTCAATTAAAACACGATACAAAAATAGAAAATATTTTTACCTTCTCGGTTTCTCGACAAATGCCCAAAAGATCTTCAAGGTGGTCGATTCTTTGTTTATAAGTATGTAGCTTCTTGGTGAGGAATTCAATCTTCTCTTTATCAGTTGCATCAGTCCCAGGACCATAATTGTTTTCCTCTATTTCAGCTTCAGCAACAGTAATATTGACATTTCCATTACGCCAATCTTGTCTCTTCAAACGATATCCTCTCTTGACAAGATCAACAACTCTTCCAAACTTTAGTATCAACAACATCTTCAACCAAGTTGCTATGCAATTCCGGATCTCCAAGGATGCATTTGACAACAATCTGATAAGTATTACCATAATTAGCCGATAGATAAAAAAAAGAAAAATGCAGAGACTAAAAAAATTTAATAAGAGTTTATAAAATGATACCTTTTTGGTGATAGCAATTTTGGTCACCTCATTCATAGTAGGCGAATTGGTTCTCATCCAATGCAAGCACAATGGGAACTGAGTTTCTTCATCTTCATCACCAAAAAAAGTGCCAAGTTGATCCACATAAGACAAAGCCCAAAGCTGAATGGCATATATAAACCTAAAAATTCCATATTGATCCTTCTCCAAATCATCAGAGGTAATCTTCTTCACTGCAGCACGTAGAGCATCATAGGCTATATTCCCCCAGGGATATTTGCAGAACTCCTTGAAGTTTCTAGCTCTCAGAAGTCTCTCAACGGGTATATTATTCAATAGATTGTTGGCTATCAATATCGATTCAACAAAGATAGTAGCCCCCAATCTCAGCTTCTGATTAGCAGTAAATTCCTTACTTTTTTTCACAAGTAGATCAACCAAGGTAGCCACAGTTTGATTCTTCGTCATCCATCAATCCTTCTTCTTTTTTGTTGTTGAAGCCTCTTCTTCTTTTTCTTCTTCACCAACAACGCAAGGCAGACCTGTTGCCAAATGGAATTCCCGTAGAGAAAACCGCATTAGTTGTTCTCCAAAAGAAAACCATAAATCCTTCTCGCCTACTTTAACTCTCCTGAGAAGCAACTGATGAATCATATTCCTTGAAAACATCATAGCCATAATTCTCATCCCCATCTGAATTATAGGGCCCAAGAATGAATCATCAAGCTTCTTGAAATCACTGCCCAAAGTCTCTTTAACAATAGCAATATGTTTAAAGTAGCAATGCTTGTTGATTCGAGTCAAAACTCCTTTCTCTGAACCAGGTTCGAAAACTCTCTTTGGCAGAACAATCTTATCAGAAGATGTACTCATCCTTTCACCTGAAACATTTTAAATTTTTTGCAAGGTCAATGATATGTTTTTATAATGGATTATAAAGTAAATTTTATAAGCACTTCTAAATCATAATAGAACCAAATCAATAACGCAAATAACAAAAAATATACTGGATTGTAAGTTCTGATATACTAAAACTCAAATGCCTAAAATTCTTAAATAAGTTAGTCAAATTTGTTTTAAGTAAAATGAGAAGAAGAATCGCATTAGTATCGAAATTTTATAAACACTTATAAAGAACAATATAATCACATTAGTATCGAAATGAAAACACAAGAAGTAACATCTATCTCGAACAACCTAATCTTGAGAACTGTAATTTAAGACATACTAAAACTCAAGGCCCCAAAATCTTAACTAAATTAGTCAAATTTTTGTGTAAAATGAGAAGAAGAATCACATTACCGACATTAAGTAAAACCGATGGCAAGGAAATTTGAGGTATCGAAACAAATCTGCTAGGTTTTGTATTCAAAGATGCCGAGATCGGCGGAAGGTGGAACGTCCAAAGATGATGAAAACTGAGGAAAAAACCGTAAGTGATGCTTTATACTTTAGGACCCAATTTGTAAGGCCCATTTTTAAGCCCATCGCAAGCAACATTTCAAAATTTAAAAGCTTGGGCTAGTTAATTTTATATAAACCTTTATTAACCTTTGTATATTATTTCATACAGATTTACAATTTTTTATGAAGAGTTATCAAGCCATTGTAAATAATTTTATATATATTTACAGGCTTTTATAGGTCTTTATAAATTGCTTATAATACTTTATAATTACTAATCCTTAGTTAGAGAAAGTGTGATTACCTATTGGGGGCTCAGCATCAATTGTTCTACCATCATCCATTTCATGATTCTTGTTGAGGATATCTTGAGGCGTCCTGATTTCTGTTGGAGCATCTTTCATCATATAACCTCAGAGGATTCTAAAACAGGAGTGGTGCTACTGTGGCACACATCAGAGGTTATGGCTGGGGTAGGAACATTCGTATTGTCTTTGTCAATCAGAAAAATTATGAAGGCAATGTACCAATTAGTGGTTCTTATTCACAAAAGAAGAAAAAAAAAACAAAAGGTAAGTGTGAGAAAGTACCATATGTGCTTCAATCCAAACATTCTTTTGCCACTCCATGAACCGCCTAATGTCAGTGTTTTGAGAAACCGCCTCTTCTTTTGGGTCCTTGAAACACACTTTGTAGTGGTTGTCTTTGTGAATTTCCTTCACTACACCTTTACGCCACCCATATCCAACAAACACTTCAACAATGTCTTTCAACTCGTACTCTGCACAGAGATCAAGAGGACGAGATGGCCTTATTTTGCAAATGTCAACTGCTGTACATTTCTCTTCTTCACCATCACTCAATTGCTGTGAGCCTGGTCCCATATAGTTTTTAACCAAAAACTCTCTTTTATCACCCCCGTGAATCTCTTTAACTACTATTGATTGGACCTAAATATTTTCCCTTTCACCAATCTTACGAGCCACTTCCACCTTTTTCCATGTGCTGAACTTCTCTTTACTAATTTTCATCAATTCCAGAAATAATCATATATAAGCTAAAACCCTCAACAATTCAAAAAATTTAAACTAAAAATATACAAAGAAATACCATTCCTTGTCTCTTCTTTTCATCCATTTAAATCCGGTCCAATGAGCATGAGGTCTCAGTTGGTTTTTGTCGAATTTTAATATGTCTGGTGGATAGTCAAAGTAAACCAAAAAAATTCCATCTTCCTCTTCAGCTACGATAAAACCATTCCACCATCCATCATTTAAATAAGCATCCACCTCCATCCCTTCATGGAATTCGACACCTTCATTCCACCACTCTGGATGGACGGGCCTAATAAAGCTTCTTCCAATATGTTCCCTGCAACACTTTACACCGTCTTCTTTGAGCAAAGTTGTGTAACAGACCTGAAGCTTTTCCCCTTTCACTTTCGTTGGATCTTGCTCGAGAATAGCTCTAAACCAAGAACCTTGGAACCCATCTTCTCCAGGAGAGGCTTCTACTTCACTACCTTTGGAAATGGGGGGGGGGGGGGNGTCTTCCTATTTTCTTCCAATTCTCCATCCTTGGCTACTCCTTAAAACGAAATCGGAAACAATTCTCTTCTTCTGCTAAAACCTTGGAGACAAAACCTACATAAAGGAAAATTAAGTCATTCTCTATCACACTAGTGATACGTTCATCAACATTAGAGAAAACTTGGATCAAACTAGGACTCGAATGGAAACAAACTTTCATCAACAAATCAAAAGAAAGTTCCAGATTATTAAAAAATAAAAATAAATAAGAGACCTTGATGATTCTGTGGAAGAGAACGTTGTCATAGTAACATCTCCGTGATAGCTCCACGAACTGTTTTTTCTGTTGAACGAATTAAGTGCTGTGATCTTCTGCCTTTTCTCTATCAACGATTTCAAAAGGCAAAAAAAAAAATCATACACGAGAGAAAATAACAGATGCTAGTAAAGACAAAAGAGAGATCTATGGAGAGACCTGTTCACAAATCAAATTTATTAAAGCTAAGCTATGATAAAGCAATGAAATGGAACATCTAATACTATAAGAGCTACTTAAATCCTATTTTGTTATAATTCAACACCATACTCAAAGCTACTAGGATTATATTTCACATTATTAAACAAGGAACGCAACAATCAGAGAACCGTATGTTCTACTTTAATCTATCAGAAGCTATGAAGGAGAAGAAACAGAGCAGTAACTGAGAGAAATCGAGAATTAGAGGAACGTTATCAATGGATATTGGGTCATGTCATTTATGAAATGAGAGTTATCAGCTCTTACCTATAGGAGTAGAGGCATAGATTAACCTATAAAGCCACTATGAATTGATTTTAGGTATATCAATTTGGTTCCAAAACACAAATTTTTGCTCGAATGTGAGTGTTTTCTCGATTTTTTTTTTAACTTGAATCAACTCATTTAGGTTTATCAATTAGGTACCATACTGAAACAAATTGATATTTTAGGTTTATCAATTAGGTTCCATAAAACAAAAATCAAGAAAAAAATAAGGTGAATTCCGACAAAATTATCGACTTGCATTTAACAAATTGAAACAAATTAAGTTTTAGTTTTTATCAATTAGGTTCCAAATATACAAGCTCTAATTAGAGTGTTTTACCTTTGCCACAGTCTCTTATGGTACGAAATGACGACGGATAGAACGATGGAGACGCGGAAATGAAGAAGACGCCGACGCTTGGTGATTTGGTCAAGACGGTGGAGTCCGGATCCGATTCCGCGAATCCCAAATCGGATTCGCCTTCAATTGCGGAGGATTCGAAGAAGAAGCCTGGCTAGTTCGATCCGGAAAGAGTGTCTTGTTAGGAGAAAGGAAAGAGGGATAGAACGATGGAGACACCGAGGCTTGGTGATTTGGTCAAGACGGTGGGGTCCGGCTCCGATTCCGCGAATCCCAAATCGGATTGGATTTCAATCGCAGAGGATTCGAAAATTCAATCTTGAAGTGATGATTTCTAAAATGGAATTTCCAGAATTAGAGAAGAATAAATAACACATAGAAGAAATGGGGTAAAGCAAAACTGAATCTAAAATGGAGAGATGGAGATCATGTTCTTTTGTCGGAGAAGACAATGTAATCAAGCTAAATTTACGGTTTTGCCATTACTTTGTTAAATGATAAAAAGGCATTTCTTGATTCGAACCGGGGTTAGACGTAACTGTAGGTTAAATTCTCTACGATTCACCACTAGACCACATCACATTCTTGGTTCATTTTAAAACGAATGTTTATGTATTTGTTCTTGTTTTAGCAAATATTTACTGTGCCACTTCTTTGTTATAGGTCTTTATATATCACAATTATTGTGTTATATGAAATCTTACAAGTTAATTTTCAAACCATCTGCATATTGTTTATCATTTTTATAAATCCTAGACTTTTATTACTGATTTTATAAGGGTTTATAATCCATTTTTAATAATGTGTTATAAAGATCATAAAATATAAAGTTTTATATTGGGTTATAAATGATTTTTCGTAATGAATTATTGTTTTATAAACATTATCTCATACATTATACGTTGTTATAATACTTTATAAACTCTTATAAATTTTTAAATTATCTACATATTGTATCTTGTTTTATTAAATCTTATAAACTTTGATTACTTATTTACAAGGTGTTATAAGGATCATAAAATACAAAATTTTATAATGAGTTATAAGTTTTATAAATGCGTCAGAATTTATAAGTCATTTTTAACAAGGTGTTATAAAGATCATAAATTACAAAGTTTAGTTTTAAAATGGGTTATACAGTAATTTTTCATAATTCTGATGCATTATATTTTTTTATAAACCTTATCTCATACATTGTACGTTGTTATAATACTTTATAAACTCTTATAAATTCTTAGAACATTTTCTAAATCCTAGATCACTGTTATAATACTCGGATAATGATTAAACATAATATCTTATATAACTTTATAATCCTTTATAATCCAAAATATGTTTCTTATCGAAGACATCAACAAAAGATAACATTTAAATCGATTCAAAATGGAAACACTGATTTTAGAAAAAAAAAACAGTGGAAACTGAAAGAACATCATTTCTTCTAATCAACTTTGTTGTAGTCTTTTTAGTTCACACCGTGAGGTTCAGATCTTCCAATAATCTTTATATAACAACATCAGCTGTAGCCCCATATTATTTCTTTTTCTTTTTTGATTTGGAGGTGCTACCGTCAGCTCCCTTTATAATCAAAAGGATTAAGAAAAATCAGGAATGTGATATAAGAAATACAAACGAATTTTTATAAACAGTTATAAAACGAGTTACTCACTTTATTTTCTCGAACTCGTTTCTTCACGGGCATTTTATATGCATTTTCATTTAGTTCTCCAACCTTCAATTTTCATAACAACATTAGAAAAGTTACTTAAACTATATTAAAATTTTAGAAAGATTATAAATTTATAAAGATTTATAAATCAGCAATTTTGAATTTAATAAAGCCTTATAAAACATCAAAAACACAACAACCTTACTGTTTTGCTGCTTTCTTGAATCTATTTAAGACTTGAAAGTGTCATTTTCACCCAATTCCCTTTCGGAATTATGTTCATTTTACTGAAAATTTATATGAATAGTTTTTTAATCTAAAACACGATACAAATATAGAAAACAGTTTACATTCTCAGTTTCTTTTTCTTGACGAATGGCCAAAAGATTTTCAAAGAACTTCGCTCTTTCTTTATGAATCTCTACTTGCTTAGTGAGGAATTCAATCTTCTCTTTATCAGTTGCATCAATTCCAGGGGCATAATTGTTTTCCTCTATTTCAGCTTCAGCAACAGCAATGTTGACACTTCCATTAAGCCAATATTGTCTTTTCAAACGATATCCTCTCTTGACAAGATTAACAACTCTTCCAAACTCGGTATCAACAACATCTTCAACCAAGTTGCTATGCAATTCCGGATCTCCAAGGATGCATTTGACAACAATCTGATAAGTATTACCATGATTAGACGATAGATAAAAAAAAAGAAAAATGCAGAGACTAAAAAATTTAATAAGAGTTTATAAAATGATACCTTTTTGGTGCTAGCAATTTTGGTCACCTCTTTCATAGTAGGCGATTTGGTTCTCATCCAATGCAAGCACAATAGAAACTGAGTTTCTTCATCTTCATCACCAAAAAAAGTGTCAAGTTGATCCACAGAAGACAAAGCCCAAAGCTTAATGGCATATATAAAACCAGAAATTCCATATTGATCCTTCTCCAAATCTTCAGAGGTAATCTTCTCCACTGCAGCACGTAGAGCATCATAGGCTATATTCCCCCAGGGATACTTGCATAACTCCTTGAAGTTTCTAGCTTTCAGAAGTCTCTCAACGGGTATATTATTCACTGGGTTGTTGGCTATCAATATCGATTCCACAAGGATAGTAGCCTTCAATCTCAGCTTCTGATTAGCAGTAAATTCCTCACTGTTTTTTCTCAAGTAGATCATCCAAGGTAGCCACAGTTTGATTCTTCGTCATCCATGGATCCTTCTTCTTTTTTGTTGCTGAAGCCTCTTCTTCTTTTTCTTCTTCGCCAACAACGCAAGGCAGACCTGTTGCCAAATGGAATTCTCGTAGAGAAAACCGCATTAGTTGTTCTCCAAAAGAAAACCATAAATCCTTGTCGCCTACTTTAATTCTCCTGAGAAGCAACTGATGAATCACATTCCTTGAAAACATCATAGCCTTATCTCTCATCCCCATCTGAATTATAGGGCCCAAGAATGAATCTTCAAGCTTCTTGAAATCACTGCCCAAAGCATCTTTAACAATACCGATATACCTAAAGGAGCAATGCTTGTTCATTCGAGTCAAAACTCCTTTCTCTGAACCAGGTTCGAACACTCTCTTTGGCAGAACAATCTTATCAGAAGATGTACTCATCCTTTCACCTGAAACATTTTAAAATTTTTGCAAGGTCAGTGATATGTTTTATAATGGATTATAAAGTAAATTTTATAAGCACTTCTAAATCATAATAGAACCAAATCAATATCGCAAATTAAAAAAGATATATTGGATTGTAAGTTATGATATACTAAAACTCAAATGCCCAAAACTCCTAAATAATTTAGTCAAATTTGTTTTAAGTAAAATGAGAAGAAGAAATCTTATCACCTCAAACATTTCAAAATTATAAGGTCAATGATATGTTTTATGATGACTTGTAAATCCTAATTCACTATTACCTATCTGTATCTCTTGAAGGTCAATGATTGGAGTGGAAGCATCATCATTCATAGTATTATCTGAAACAGGGGTGTTACTGCAGCTCTCTTGAGGGGTTATGATTTCGGTTGCATCATCGTTCTTCATATCATCTTAATTGAACTCTAAAACAAGAGTGCTACTGCTGCTCTCTTGAGTGGCAATGCTTGGAGTGGGA
>OVBX01006253.1:0-12054 GCA_900406325.1 Erucastrum elatum
ATATATATATATATATATAGGGTTGGGCAAATAAACCAACTTAAAAACCCGAATATCTGAATCCGGTAGAAATATCGAATGGATCTTCTTTTGGTATTTTGGATTAAGTGTATTATTATCTGAACCAAACTCGAACCTACATGAATATCCGATAGAATCCGAAATATTCAAACTCTCAAAAAATAATCTCAATTTCTAACATGTATCAAAAATACACTAAGATATATTAAATATCTAAAATAATTATATATTATATAAAAGTCGATGGTTCTATTACATGGAGGTTGATGGTTAAAGGTGACGATTGAAACTTGATTTTTTTTTTAGATTTTGATTTTGTTTTCATTGAACAATGTTTCTCATTTTATAGAATTTGATTTTCGTTTTATGTTTTCATTGATTTAGATTTCTTTCTATTGATAAATATGTTTACTTTTCATTTGATTTTGAATGATCTCGATTGCGGTTACTTTTTTCCGAATCAATTTATTTATGTTTTGGTTACAAAATATATACAAAACATAGTTATAACTGGCTCTTTTTAGTAGGAATATCATGAATANTGATAAATATGTTTACTTTTCATTTGATTTTGAATGATCTCGATTGCGGTTACTTTTTTCCGAATCAATTTATTTATGTTTTAGTTACAAAATATATACAAAACATAGTTATAACTGGCTCTTTTTAGTAGGAATATCATGAATAAAAGGAATAAATCTTTTTGGAATAGCAAAAATGGAATGATGAATAAAATGAAATATAAACTGAAAATATTTATGGAATAGTTATCTCCTTCCATTGATTCAAGAGTTTGTATTGGGGAACAAAAGGAATGAATTTTACAAAGGATTTTTGTTTCTGTTTCATTCCAAAAATGGAATACATAAAATTGTTTTAGAATGGTATTCATTGTGACTGGTAAATATTTTATGGAATGATGCATTCCAAACAAATCTATTCCAAAAATAGCATTTCAGAAACAGCCTATGTATTTTAAAATCGAAGACCAATTTTATTTATATCGTGGCTACAAAGTGGATATTTTTATATCGAAGAACCATTTGCGATCCGAACCCAAATGTACATAGGGCTGTACACTTGTACTTGTTCTTCGAGATTTATTAATCCTGGTCTGAACCCGACAAAAACCGAAATGGTCCTGAACCAAAGTTTCACATAACCTGAATAGAATTGATTTTGATAAATCCAAAAAACCGAAACACAATTGAACATAACCGAAACCGATTGAGACCTGAATCCAGCCCTATATATCAAACCATTATTTATCTAAATGTGTTTTTTTTTCAGATTTGTTCTCTGTTCTATGATTTTCTGAGTAAGCATTTGGATTTAAAACTAATCAGATCGAGGAGACGAAGAAGAAGATGGAGCAATTAGCTAATGGGGTCAGAGATCACTTCCCTTCAGCTCCGGCTCCTCTTAAACAGCCTTTCGTGATCGGTACGTTTCCTTCTCCGTCGGGATTTTAGCCCTCGGTTTTGTTCGAATTTTGATCTAACCGATCTGCTCATCCAGGTGTTGCGGGCGGAACCGCCTCCGGTAAGACAACAGTATGCGACATGATCATGTCTCAGTTACACGATCAACGAGTCGTGCTTGTGAACCAAGTAACATAATCTGCTCCCATCTATATTGTCACGGATCCTATACACTTCTTGTCGGCCAAGAACTTAAAAGAATTGTAATAAATAAATTAATTTCAGGATTCGTTTTACCATTCGCTTAGTGAGGAGAAATTAAAGAAGGTTCACGAATACAATTTCGATCATCCTGGTAAACTAGTAAATCAAACCGATTGTCTTCTTTTTTTGTTTGTTTCCTTCACCTTTTGACATGCACCTACGTATGTGTAGACGCGTTCAACACAGAGGTTTTGCTTTCGTGTATGGAGAAACTACGGTCTGGCCAACCAGTGAGTATCCCTAGCTACGATTTCAAAACTCACCAGAGCATTGAATTAGCTAGTCCGGTTAATCCAGCTGACGTAATCATCTTAGAAGGGATATTGGTTCTTAATGATCCTCAAGTTCGTGACCTTATGAACATGAAGATCTTTGTCGATACAGGTTTTTTAATTTGTATATCCACTTAGCTTAAGATGAATCATTTATATGCTCATCCCAAGATTCACCAATGCAGATGCTGATGTACGTCTCTCCAGGAGGATACAGAGAGACACCGTCCAGAGAGGAAGAAACATCCAAAACGTGCTTGAGCAGGTCAGTAAAGAATCTCTTTCTACCAGAGTTAGTTAACTCAACAGGAAAGGACACTGACTATTGTGTCAAAAGTTCTCGGTTCGAGTGGTCTAAACTAATATTATGTGTTTTGGTTTCGGGTATTAAGGTTGAACCTTCTAGTATATAAAAAACAAAGAAAAAAGCAAAAAAAAAGATGAATCTCTCTGTATCTGACTCTGTAAATGTTTAATTAATTTTACAGTATACCAAGTTTGTGAAGCCGAGCTTTGATGAGTTTATCCAGCCATCAATGAAGTATGCTGATATAATCATTCCACGAGGAGGAGACAACGATGTTGCCATTGATCTCATTGTTCAACATATCCGTACAAAGTTGTGCCAGCACAATCTCTGTAAGATATACTCAAACATCTTCATCATATCTTCTACCTTCCAGATCAAAGGGATGCATACTCTTATCCGCGACGTCAACACAACAAAGCATGATTTCGTCTTCTACGCTGACCGATTGATTCGACTGGTACGATTAAAACATATAGGCTTCACAAAATGTTAACAAAACTGAAGAGTGGATGTTTTATGTGTTTGTGTGTCTCAGGTTGTGGAACATGGACTTGGTCATCTTCCTTTCACCGAGAAACAGATTACCACTCCAACAGGTAATAACTATACTACTAAGAAGTTTGAGAAAAAAATAGGACTAAATATTAAGTTAAATGAATTTTCAATTTAAAATCAGTTGGTGATAAATAGATTAATCTATTATTAGGATATGATCCGCGCCCTGCGCGGGGTGAGAAAAGCAATAAAAATATTTATTTAAATGATGAAAATGTATTTTCCATGGTCTATATTNTATTATGCATCACTTAAATCTCTTATAAGTTCCGATGTGGAAGCCTTAGTCTCTAATACGAAACGGTACTGAAGTTTGCATTAAAACTTAACAGGATCAGTGTACACTGGAGTAGACTTCTGCAAGAGATTGTGTGGCGTCTCAGTGATCAGAAGGTATCTATATTACATTACATTACATTACTGTCACTTTACTTTGTATCTCTATGTTGTTTTTGGTATTTTACAGTGGAGAAAGCATGGAGAACGCACTAAGAGCTTGCTGCAACGGAATCAAGATTGGTAAAATCTTAATCCACAGAGAGAACAACGATGGTCGTCAGGTCTGTTTCTCTTCGCTGAGAATATGTTTCATCTCACATATCAGCTCCAATGATTGAGTGATATTTCTGTGCAGTTGATATATGAGAAGTTACCAAAAGATATCGCAAGCAGACATGTGTTCCTCCTTGACCCTGTTCTAGCTTCAGGTTCGTAGTAAGCCCATACAAGAAGCTATAGACAAAGGTTACTACATTCAATGTCTAATGTTTAAGAGTGTTAAACAGGAAACTCTGCAGTGAAGGTTATATCATTGCTTATCAGCAAGGGAGTTCCAGAATCACATATCATCTTTCTTAACCTCATAGCTGTAACCAACCAAAACCTTTGTCTTAATTGATCACCTTTTTTTTTACTGATACATGAATAAAACTGCAGGCACCTCAAGGTATTCATGCGCTATGCAAGAAACATCCGATGGTAAAGATTGTGACTTCTGAAATCGATGCCTCCCTCAATGAGGACTCGCGTGTGATTCCAGGCTTAGGAGAATTCGCAGACCGTTACTTTGGTACTAACAACTCAAAAAAGGACCAAACTGGTCTGCAAATCTCAAAGTAATCTCAAAGGATGTTCTGTTTCTTCTTCTTCTTCTATACTTTATGAATTAATCAGTAAACTAAAGCCATCCCTTGATCAATCATCATATAAACCTTCTGATACATCCTGCGTTTCTTCCAACCTCATTTTTTTTTATGGTTTGCCAACATTCGTTTAAAATTCTCTGTTTCTCTATCTCATATACATTATTATATTCAATCGCATCTTATAGTTGCATATGCTTATACCACATTTGATTTATTATGATGGCTCAGCACGACTTGAATTTGTATAAAAAAAAACATGGAACACAGAGCTATAAGAAGCAAGTAGCAAACGTCTTTCAAACCAACAATTTATGTGGTTGCAGAAACAATAAAAAACACAAGACACAAGTTCATGATCAAAAGACAAGCAACACAGTTTTAAGAACCTAGTAGAACAAGCATCACACTTCACTGTGTTTCCAGAACAGTCCGTCCAAGTTGTAACAAAATACGATTACAAAAATCAGTTTGTCAAAACTGGGTTCCAACAATTCAGTTGTGCTCTGTTTTATTTTATTACATTGGCCATGAAGCTCCATCTGTCTGCCACGTGGTTCCCTTGCGCCCGTGGTTTCCACAGCTAAAACTCCTTCCGCCACGTGTATATCATGCCTTATTTTAATGGGCCTGCATAAAAAGCAGATTAGGCTTTTTATGGGCCTTAAATAATCGATATACTAGACGTTTAGGTGAAAGCAATTGAGGCAAAGCCGATTTTACCGTCTCCTTTGCAGTAAATTTCGTCGAAGCGTGGACCATATTTGCTGTGGAATCAAAGCTTTTAAGAAGAAGAAGAAGAAGAAGAAGAAGATCTCGAAACGTTGAAGCATATTCCGTTTCCCCCCTTGTGATCGGCGCTTTACGATTTCTGCGTTTGTCGGATTCTCTGTTTTTGTCGTCTTCCTCTCTGTGTCGCCCAATAATCAAACAGCACCGACAACAAGGTTTCGTTTCTTTCTTTTTTTTTTTTTTAATTAGAATTGTTTATCCGTGATTTATGTTGAATAATTTCGAAAAAGGATTGTTGCCTTTTTGCTGTGTGATCTTTAAGGTTTCTCTGGTAAGTGATTTACAAAATAGCAATACAGTATATAATAGCTTGGGAGATGATATTGTGAATTGGTTAATGATAAAGAGTATTGCCTAACTGTATACTATAGAGAGTGTATGCTTTTTTTATTAAGCTCATCATCTCTTCCAAGATCCTGGAAGGATTCTTCTTGAGTTGATGATCATGTTATTTTTGTTGTTATTGTAGTTAGATGCAATTGTGACGAAAGCGAAGGAATGAACATGTGCAGTTATTTGTAGGCCCACCCACCCTGCATACACAGTAGATATCAGGTAAACAAACAACATTCAGTAATGTTGGGAGTAGTACACTACCTTCATCAAGTATCAAATCATTTCTATTTTCATTCTAGGTGGAGGTGCAGTGGAAAAAGATGAGAAGGCCCAGCCAAATGATGAAGCTACTTGTAGCATCCTTTTTCGGAGTTGTAGTTGGTTTCCTTATGGGTATTACTTTTCCAACCCTCACCTTAACTAAGGTAAGACTATCTCTTCTCTTCTTGGTTCTATATCTCTATACTTGATTATGTCATTTTGCTTACACGGTAATGTTTTTTTTTTAATCTTCTTGTTTTGAATTGGTTAAGATGAATCTTCCTTCCTCACTATTCCCCTCCATTGATCTTGCATACATTGAGGATAAATACTCGGACTTATCCAGAAAAAGACTGTTCGGTGCTTGGTCTTCCACAAAGAGCTCCAGACCCAATAATGACATCCCTGATCCACCCTATACCTATAATGACACTAAGGTTGGGGGTTAGCTAAACCGTTTGTTGTTAATACTTTCTATGTTTTTTTATTATGCAATGATGGAACTTTATAGAGGTGTTGCAGATATGGGTTTCTAGTAATCCTCGTGGTGCTGAGAGGCTGCCTCCAGATATAGTCACCCCCGAATCAGATTTGTACCTCCGTCGATTGTGGGGTGACCCTAATGAGGTACTGTCTGGCTCTTCTATTATATGATCAGTATGGCTTTAGGATCATGTTACATTTTTGATTGGTATGGCTTGTAGGATTTGAAAACTAAGCAGCGGTATCTAGTAACGTTTACGGTTGGTTATGGTCAGAGGAAAAACATAGACGCTGCGTTGAAGAAGGTATCCTTGCCTCCTTGTACTTCTCCTGTAACCTCCTTTCATTGCTTAACTTTTGAATCTCTCAGTTCTCAGATAACTTCACTATTATGCTGTTTCACTACGATGGCCGGGCTAGTGAATGGGAAGAGTTTGAATGGTCCAAGCGAGCCATTCATGTGAGCATTCGCAAACAAACAAAATGGTTAGCAGCTACCTGTCTTCCTCCTAATCGGAGTTTCTATGTACTGACAAGCTTCACTGTGAATTTTCCATGAAGGTGGTACGCTAAGCGGTTTCTTCATCCAGACATAGTTGCTCCTTATGACTATATCTTCATATGGGACGAGGATCTTGGCGTGGAACACTTCGATTCTGAGAAGTATGTTTTTTTTTGAAGCTTTGACTTCTTTCTTATGGCTGATTAGGTTATTAAACATTTAAATTATATGATAGATATCTGGCGGTGGTCAAGAAACATGGTTTAGAGATCTCACAGCCTGGTTTAGAGCCATATGAAGGTCTCACATGGGAGATGACAAAGAAAAGAGATGACACTGAAGTCCACAAGTGAGTACAATATGCATATATAATCTAAGTTCCTAAGTTATTTTTTTTTTTACCATAGCAATGATCATATTCAACGGCTTTGCATGTTCTTGCAGGAATGCCGAGGAAAGGAATGGGTGGTGCAGTGATCCAAATCTACCCCCTTGTGCAGCGTATGCTACTCTATATACTTATCAATATAACTTCTTTTAGTATTTCCCTGATGATTAACCTCAGCATAGAGATTGAATATCTTTGTCATTCATGCTTATGTAAATCACTATCAGATTCGTTGAGATTATGGCTCCTGTTTTCTCCCGTAAAGCATGGCGTTGTGTGTGGCATATGATTCAGGTATGACAAAAAGAACCGAGATCTAAGTCCGCTTTGTTCCTTCTCTTAAGCAGATTTTAATATTTTTAAGTTATAAACGCAGAACGATTTAGTTCATGGATGGGGTCTGGATTTTGCGGTTCGGAAATGCGTTCAGGTATTCAACTTCACTTCATTTTGGACACTCACTTATACCCACTGTTAGATATCTCTGTTATGTATTCCTTATATGCTTTTACTAATCTTGCAATTAATAATAGAACGCACACGAGAAAATTGGAGTGGTAGATGCTCAATGGATCATTCATCAAGGTGTTCCATCACTAGGCAACCAAGTATGTTCACAACTTCCTCTTCCATTTATTTTATGGGTTTAACTTTGATGTTAACCTTTACCCATTTTTTTCTTGGTGAATCTAAAATCTGACAGGGACAACAAGAGGAAGGGAAACAGCCATGGGAAGGGGTAAGATAATCCATGCAAGATTCTGTCGTGTTTTGTAGTCTCTAAGATATATAACAAAAACACTTTCTGACTTATCATATGTTTTATCTCAGGTGAGGGAAAGGTGCAGGAGAGAGTGGACGATGTTCCAAGACAGATTGGATGATGCAGAGAAAGCTTACTTCGAAGCCTCTGCTCACACCAATTCTTCTTCTTCACGGCCTCACCGGTAACCAAAAAAGAACAAAAACAGAAGATGTCTCTCTTTCTGAGTCTCCACTCCGTTGCTTTCGTTTTTTTGTGTGTTGTGGGAAAAGAACAGTCTCTTTTAGTACATTCATTAACTTTATTTCTTTTGTTAAATCATAGTATTGTATGAGAATTCTGGATGAAGATATAGATAAATATTTTATATCACTCTTTTTTTACATTGAGCTACTATATTAAGAAATCTTCAATGAAGTTGTATGATAACAGCCTACCACATCAGCAAGAACACGATTTAGATAATATGAACGTAATTAAGTAAACACGATCATGGTCGAACCAAAGTCGCATGAGGCATGTATGATCATGTTATACTCGGTGTGTAATGTAAAATTTGTGTAGACAATTGTCACAAGTCGGTTCGTTACTTGATGAATAGTCACAGAAACAAGTACATAATCAAGTTCATTATGAAAAATATTCAAAAACATGTTCAAGTAGATGAGTTTCAGGCTCGAACTAATAACTACATCTTCAAGTTTGGGGTTCTAGTACCCAAGGAGGCGAGTATGGGGTTCCGTAACCATATCTGCTCTTTAAGAAACAATAAAAAGAACATGATACATCGCCAACATCAAGCTGAAGAACGACAGGAGCTGGGCAACGACGATGGCAAGCTCTGCAAATTGGCCTTGAAGATCTATTGTTAGACAGTAATTCATAAGCGCGTCCAGCATCTCCTCCTGGCTTAGCGTACTTGAGATCCCCAAGCACGCAGAAAACATGCAGAGTGAGTCCACAATCTTTACAAGTGTAGAACCAAGTCTGTGGATTTGTTCGTGTCTCGCAGATATCACACCAGTATGTGTAGTTGTCGCTCGCCTCCTTTTCGCCGTAGCAAAGAGTAAGTGGATGATCATCATACCTGTGATGTGTTACCGTCAAGGGTAGCGTAGCGCAACGTAAGTCCAAAAAGAAGTCGCATTTGATACAACCTAGGATGGCTCGATTTTCATGATTAGTGCTGCTGCAACCCTGACATGCCTTTGGTTGATCAATGTTATATTCTCCGATGTAGATTAAGGGATGATCAGGATGACTTCCATGGTTGAACGGTATAGTAAGCGAGATGCATAGTAGGTCAAAGTTCTGATATCCATCTGTGTACATGAATCCTTTGTAGCAATGTTGCCCACAAGCAGAACATAATCCTCCCATATCTCTCGTTTTCCGAAGACTGAGAGGTGTTGGGCTTAGAAAATGCCGTTTCTTCTTAGGAAGATTAGCACATGTTTCATGGAGGATGAAACTACATTCTGAACAGTTGTAGAACATGTCGTCATCTCCAATGGGACGAACACATGCTCCGCAAAAGATACTTTCCTCCAAAGCAACACCTTCTTTCTTCAGGCTCATGTTATGTTCATGAGCGAAATGAGTGATTGTGTTGTCATCATTCACCTTGAATGGCTCGATATCTTCGTCTTCTTCGGGTACTCCGTCGAGCTCTTTCCCATCCCATACATCTTTCCTTGTTGCACACTTAGAATGAAGAGCATAACCAGGACAAATGGAACAAGAATAAGCCCCATATGACCAATCAATCTCTTCCCAACAAACTCCACACCTCCATTCTCCAGGACCAAGAGGATACGTGTAAGAAACGCGGTGATCATGGTGACTGACATGAATGACTCGTGGTAAGCGAGCACACTCTTGATGGACCATCATGAAGTCACCCTCCAAGCAGACATATGGAGCCCGGTCACCTTTAGTCCCACAAGCATCACAGACGAAGGAGATCATTCTTGGCATGAGCGTGAGTGTATGATCATGGATCTTCAGATTTGAAAGAGAAACTGGTGGTGGTTTTTCGATTGCACATTTAACATCCAAGTTGAACTTACATATATCACAATGATAAAGTAAGTTCTCAATGTATTCACCACATATATGACATTCTTTGTCAGTATAGCCTGGAGCTCCAGTAGTGAGAGGCTTAAGAGGGTGTCTAGCATGACATGGATGATTGATCTTCAATATGAATTTGGACAAGCATTTTGTATGAATCCTCAACCTACAAGGACGGCAAAAGTATCCATACCCGCCGTCGCCACCACAAACTTGGCACCACATATCATGTTCAAAATCACGTATGAACAGAGGGTGAGGGTGCCACGGCAGTAGTAGATGGGTTTCAGTCAACATTGCATCAACCATGCAGCCAACGTCCATATTGAGATTACAGGTGAAACAATGATAAACCAAACGCTTAGTGTTTTTACCGCATATATGGCATGCTGGATCAGTGTGATCAGGAGCTCCCCTTGTGAGAAGCTTGAGATGATGGTCAACATGAGAAGGGTTCTCGAATGTTTCTTCTGTCCTAAACACAAAAGCACATACACTGTGAATGGTGAATTTGCATAGAGGGCAATGAAAGCCACCACGATACGATCCATCACAAACGTCGCATTCCGAAACGTAACGACGGTATTCTAGACTATGTTCGTGTCCTAAACGCGGCATTTTACGGAAGATGGAGAGAATGCAGATAGTGTTTGGATAGTTGGACTTTTGTTTCGTGTAATTGTTGATCAATATTGTTGATCATCTATGCTCTTAAATTGATGATAAAATATTCCAGTTATAAAATAACCACTATCTCTCGTCAATGGCACTTGTTTATATTATGGGGACAATTAGCGAGATATTACACATTAATGTTGACGTTGACAATATCTACAATAATGAACTGGTTGGCACGCAGTAAGTAGTTGTCTGCCATGTTAGTTTTTTTCTTCTATGTTTATTTACTCATCTCTTGCTCTTCGAACTCTCGGAAGGCAAGTTCCAGTTATAAAATAATCATCTATCTCTCCTCGTGTCAATCAGTGGTACTTGTTTATATTATGGGTACAATTAGCGAGATATCACACACTAATCTTGGCGTTGACAAAATCTACAATAATGAGCTGGTTGGCACGCAGTAAGTAGTTGTCTGCCATGTTGTTTCTTTCTTGGATTTGTTTATTTACTCATCTCTCGCTCTGCGAACTCTCGGAAGGCAAGTTCCCCCCCCCCCCCCCCCCCCCCCCCCCCNATTAACCTGGGAAAGGAGACTCTGTTTCTAGATTTGATATTCTTGTTTTTTTTTTCTGATTTTTCTAGTTTGCCTATATATCTTTAGTCTAATATTTTTATTAAACTGAAAATATAAATTTACTGAAACACTACTGGCTTATTTTAATGAAAAGGTATTTTAGTAAAATATAATAATGTATTTAAAATCAACAGAAAAAACAATTTGAGAACAATACAATTTGTAACACAATGCACAAACAAGTGTCAGATAATTTACATCCAAAAAAGTAAAAAATAATTAAAAAAGTGTCAGATAGACAGATAAGTTTGGTGATGTGTAGATCAAGTTCGGGATTAGGTAGATTTAGATTCAAAGGGAGTTTATCTCGAGAATAGATATCACAAATAAGTTTGAAATCTAGATTTAGAAAAAGTTAGGTAACCTTGGTAAATCACAGATAAATTTGAAACCTAGCTTTAGTAGGAGTTTAGCTTGGAGTTAGGAATTAGGTAATCTTGATAAATCAAAATCTAAACTCTATCGTGAGTTTTACCTTAGGATTGAGATATCCTATAAAATTTTTGTAAGAAAAAAATTGGTGTAACATTTTATTATTCTAGTAAATCTGAAAAAAAAATTTGTGTGCTTTTATTTTAGAGAAATTAGGTGCCATATACACAAAAAGAAACCAAATTAGCTATCTATCCCCTCTACTATTCAATTTTATCTCAATACTAACCATACTTATCTATAGTTTCGTTTGGGCTCCACATTGTATATCAGCTTTCTCTTTCTCTTTCTCTTTCTCTCGTATACTCACTCATTATCTCTTTCTTTTGCTGCTTCAGTCTTCTCCAAAATTGTAACTCATTTCTAACCTTTTTCTTCAGTTCAATCATTGTAGAGAATTTGATAATAATACTTGCAGTTTTAGGGTGCAAGAGCTTGAGTTAAAAGTTGCTCGAATTTGCCGCGATTGATCCCAATCTATACTATTAAAGTACAAGCACATTGTTTTTTTTACTAAATATATTCTTCTTAAAACTAACATTGCATGTTTCATTAACGGCAATCAAATAATATTAATAACACATCTATAGTGGGTCATTATTTTTGTGGATTCAGTCCACTGCGCACATTAGATATCTTTTGGGTCATTTGGGCCGATTAAGAAATCATATTCAATTCTCACATTTTTTTTTTCTTTGGGCCATTGAATCCAAATTCAAATAACTCTTTTTTTCAATCATTCTTAATATTTTGTGTAGTGAACAAAAATTAAACACATAATTTTTAT
>OVBX01006254.1:0-12053 GCA_900406325.1 Erucastrum elatum
AGTACTGATGAGTGTGCTTCAACGTTTCTTATTCGCATCTTGGACCTTTTCAATCTTGACCAACTTTGTACATGATTTCTTTGATGTTGAGCTGAGGTCGATAAGATTAGTGATCTCCTCTTCTTTTNCTGTTTTTGATTTTCACTTAAGCAGACAGAATCCTGTACCAAAATAATTAAGGTGAATCACACTTTAGAAATTTCAAATGTGTTATATAAATCGTGACAACTACTATGGAATATATTGAATGGTACCTCTTCACCAGTGGTTAATGTCAACTGCTTGCTCTCTATACTTGGTGTGTTTGGATCAGGAACAGAAGTGAGTCTATCTTTATAGATTTTTCCCACCTTATAAAATTCACTNACCTTATAAAATTCACTTTCGTAAGCAACATTTTCTTTGTCAATATAGACTCCAAACGTGAACTCTTTGCCAACCAAATCATTAATACAGTCTGGTACTAATGTTGGATCTTGAAGCTGAATAAATATTTCATATCAAAAAGTATAATTAAATTACACTAAGTTCTAAACGTTAACATTTGTTCAATTTGTTACCTCTTCCCAGCTTCCATTGATGAGTTTTTCTGGAGTTTCGGACACAATATTGTTAGCAACACGATCCAAGATCATTATCTTCGAGATGCCTGAATCATCACTGACCATCAAGTGCAGCCAGAATCTGTTACAACAAAAAAAAAATAGTTTTCAGAAATGATCTTGGAACGATTTAAAATAAATATTAGAGGAAGCCAGACAAATTTAAAATAAAACCTTGGTGAGACATCGATGACACTGTCTTTGCATTCCTCGCACCACCAATTATGTTGAACGACTTTACCATTCAATTTCTTATATGTGGTTCCGGTTTTGAGCACTCTCTAGTTGCAAGATTTGCAACCAAAATAATACCAAGACCAATCCATGTCAATGGCATACACTACGCACTTCACTAAACATTTTTCAACCTGTTGTTATAATAGATTTCAAAAAAAATTAAAAAAAGGAAAAAACATAATATAAGAATATATCCAACTCATATAAATGCTTACTTGAGTTGAGGTTATCATTTCATAGATGGTCTTGGTGGGAAAGAGTAACCACTTATCACGCTGACCACGCTTCCCCGCAATTCCAACTCGGTTGTTGTTGTCATCTTGAGAGTCGTCATTACTCTGGAATGATGTTAGAGTCATCGCATCATCGTTGATCCTACGTAGAATAGAAAGGAAATAATTAGTTTGATGCATTAGTTAATTCCATCGAGTATAGCCTTATGGACCAACAAAACTTTAAATGCTTCGGCTTCAGGTATTGGAGGGTTTAGCATTATTACAGAAGCATCAAACGCATTAGAGATTTGCAGTTCTCCTATAAGTTATCAAAAAACTCTAAATGTAAATATCAAATANTGTGGTTGTAAAATGATTAATAACTCAAATTATATTACCTCTAAATCTCCCAAGCTTAGCAAATCTGAGAAGCATAGTAACCATTCCAGTTTCTTGATTAATCGAAGAAAGGAGTTTGTCCGCCAAGTTTCCCCATATACAGCATGTTAAACGGGTATCGCTGTAAACAATCGTGAAAAGAAGTTAGTAATATAACGTTTCTGTATTCACGAAATATGTTCCCAAAAAGACTTGATAAGAATGACTTACTTGAGATCGCTTAAAGTGAACTCGAGCTTCTTTCGATGCTTTCCCCCAGTACACTGCATGGTCTCAACATCACCACAATCAATAACTTGACCGAGAACATCTGCAAGACATTAAAACGTCTATGTCAACACTTGGAAACAAATAATACGAAGCATCAAAAGCGTATCATAAAAAATTACAAAGGTTTACCAATTAGAAAATTATCATCGAGTGTTCCAGACAATACGGTTTGAAAGTCGATCAAAGACAGGTACAACTCGTCATTAACGTGATTAGATCGAGTAACGGCGGTATTCTGATTGAANCCGGCAGGAGCAATTTGAAAATTCCGGATGTAGCGCCAGAAACCAACTGTAAGAAGCGTCGTCTTACTATCAATCAATGTCCTTCTACATGTGGCATGAATTTTGTGTCCCTTAAACATGGCATATGAATTGGAAATATTATTATAAACGAACAAAATCTTAAATTAAACATAAACCATATTGTGAATTTTGCGTACCTTAAACATGGCATATGAAATGGAAATATTAGTATACATGAACAAAATGTAAAATAAAAAACAAACCATATACATAAATTTCGTGTCCCTTAAACGTGACATATGAAATGGAAATATTAGAATTAGACAAACGAATGCTTACACTGTCATCAGCAAAGACAAATTCCATGGTCTCCACAGACTGGATGATTTGTTTCCAAGAATGCATGACTTTCACATGTACTCACCACATGTTTTTCCATGGTTTCAAGTCCTCCACGACGGCCACATCCGTCTCACTAAGACCTATGGATGGTTGAATCAGCATTTTATTCGCCATACTTTTGTTGATAGAATATTAGATTTATAAAATAGGTTGATGTCAACTATTGGTATGTTCGAGTGAGTGGGTTCGAAATGAGAATAGGGTGATAGGTATTTATAGAATATGAGATTTAAGGAGAGGTGATTAGGTTTCGGCTGAAACTTGGAGAGAAAGTTGGGGATAATCACTTTATTATCGGATATTCGAACATAAGTTAGGATTTGTATTTGGAAAATCATATTTAAATCACGAAAACTTATTTCTATATACTATCACTGGCATTTATAATTAAGAATATTCGTGGAACTGTTTTGATCCCTTTCCGAAAATTTGTTCGATCAAAGATATGTGCGATCTATGATATAAATCACGAAATCTTGTTTCCGAAAATATGTGCGAAGAATGGAAAACTGTGAGATGTCGATTTTGAATTTGAATTTCGATTTCCATTTCTAATATATATCGGAATGTAGGTGGGTTCTTAAACATATATCGCAGGCCCGTTAGGTGTGTGAACATATATCTTGGGCCTTTTCATCTTTTTGGTCGTAAATGAGGAGCTGTTTTTTGCAAATAGGTAGGTGACGTTAATGAGAAGCCCTGATTTGCAAATATTTTCGAGATTTTTCGGTAAACAAAAAAATATTCCAGGGGCAAGTTCACAAAGTGTCAGCTACTTTAATAGTATAGATATACAACCATACATTGAGCAAGCAAAATAAATCATATCACATTATAATCCATATTCCAATCAAACAATCCACCTGACATTATTATATATGATTAGATCTTATAACTAATATTAAAATTTATATCACACAATTTAAATTAAAATAACTTTCGTTATAATTTCCCGTCCGCAGGGCGGGCCGGTGCTAATTTGTTTATATATTAGTCTTTCTTTTGTCTAATTTTCAATGTGAGGACTTTATTTGATATCTCGCATTTTTCTTCTCAAACTAAGACCACACTCATTTAGTGTGTTTTTCTTCCTTTGGGAATGTGTCTTATGTACGTTCCTTCGAAATTTTTTCTCCCGTAACATCACAAATTCTATGATTTTCTAATTTGATTTCTACCACATACCTCTCATTTCTAATTCGAAGAGTATCATTCATACATCGAACAATATTTTTGGTCTTCTTGCAGATTTCTCGTCAACCTACTCTGATACTAATTGTTGTGTTTGTGATAGCCACATATCCAACCATTTATTGTCCGCTTTGAACCTTAAAGCGGGTCGGCATGAATTTACTTTTGGACTTCTTCCTAAAGACTTTGTCCAATTAGAGTTAGATATCTTTTTATATGTTAGATTTTTCTTTGTCTAATTTCTAAATTGAGACTTTTCTTGATATTTCACAAATCATGCTATAAACTAGTAGGGTATAGGCAAACCTGATGGAAAATGACTACTACTCAAAAGTAGCAAAAATGGCCACAGATAGGTTTCATCAAAACCACCAGCATCTACGATCCTAACCCTAACGAATTGTTTTTTAACTAACTGCGAGCCCCTAAGATGATACTTACCAAAATTGTCACTCACATTACGTCTAAGAAAAACTGAGAAGCCAATAATCTCTGAGAAGAGTATATTTGCGCATAACAATAAACTCAACTTCATGAAGAATGTGAGCAAAAGATAGAAGATTTACAAAGCCATGACCTTTGGATCAAAAGACAAAAGACTGACAAAGTCATTACCAACAAGGCGCTGTGTATGCCAACCTTGCATAGAACGAGCTGCAGAATCTCTTGGCCTCCCCTGCCTGATCCTGAACCTTGTCCTTGATGGGTATGACCTACATCAAATGTCCTTATACGAGGGAAGAGAACAAAAAATTGGAGAGGGGAAAACTGGGAAGAGCACACTTTTATGGTAATACACATAGGTTTCTTCTTCTGGCCTTCTGTATCAAACAGGAAAGGCTACACATTTCACTCAGTCAGATTGCACCAAACTTGTAAACTAACTTCAAAACCATACAAATGCAAAAGACAAACACATTCGAACCTGTGAAGCCAGACACATTCAACTCTGTTTACATTAGAACTCATACAAATACACTCAAACTGGCAACACAACGAGACTAAGAGTAGTAATCAGACACAAAGGTGAAAAGAGATAAAGATGAAAGCAACTTAAAAGTTTTATTATGATAGAAGTGATACAAAGATCACTATTATTGAAATGAAAAAAAAAAACAAAGATCACCATTATCCAAGTGAAAACCAAACAGAAAGCAACATAATTCAATGAAATAAAAGATCACTCTTTGAAATTAACTTCATCTCCAGCCTTCAACCTTCAGAATCCAGACTTCAATCATAAAGATTGTGAGCTTCAAACTCTGAGAAAAAGGCGAAAAAGTCAAGTGAAATGACCAATATACAGAGGCGAACGANTCTCAAGCTCTTCAACATCATCTAGGAGTTTCTCATTTGTGATGATGGTTTCCTAAAGCTTGACATCAGCATGAAGCCATTGCTCATGACACATATGATAGACCATGGATTTTACCCACCTTTATTGTTTAGGAGTATTTTTACTACTAATTATATTTTTGTAGAGTCTATTTAGCATATTTATAGGTTCAGAAGTGATTTGGAAGAAATTGATGTTTTTGGAGCATTTTGGAGATATTTGGAAAAGACACCCGAGCAAGCCAAGAGGTCGACAGGAAGACATTATAATTGATCGATGTACATCATGTACCATCGATCGATATTGAGAGCACTGAATCCAGTATTGGTTCCAGCCGACTTATGATCCAAGACTTCACCAAATTACAAGATTACCCCTGACGAGTTTTAACACGATTATATATACTCTACCAAAGTGCTTTCATATTTTCTTGTTTTACACAGCAAAGGTTTTTAGGATTTATAGAGTTGAAGAGAAGATCCAGAGAGATTTGTGACTGGAACTCCATTATTGTTGGGGTCGAAATAGGACACGAAAAAATTGGCATCCAAATGTCCGTAAAAAAAATTAACATAAAATTTTTTACGTTATCAAGAAAGGAAAACTTATACATAAGACTTGCGGTAAATCTTGATTTAAAGAATCCAAACAATGATTTCTTAAAACAACGATTCCTTAAAACAACGACACAATGCTAGCACTGGTCCAAGCATCCGTAGAAAACATCCTAAGCATCGTATCAGTACAACGGCCTCGTATGTTTGGACAACGGCTTAATTTTTAGTTCACGATACAAACTCAGCCATGATGGCGACCGGGTCACGAACAAGAGCTCGGTTGCTATAACGATCGTCGAATCACGAAACAAAACTTGGTCGCTATGGCGACCAAGCATCGGACGAAGTTTGGTTACTATAGCGACCAAACATTCATGCATCACGGTCCTTCTAGAGCGTCCAAAGTCTTTCAAAACGACGATACATCATAAAACTATGCATTCTCGGCTATCCTTATTACGATCTTCCGCAAACCACGGCTAACCATTTCTTGATTTTTCGATTAAATGGGATCATCAGTTTGGTTTACGATAAAACCGCGGAAAATTAACTTTATCGGAGATATCGTAACAAACGTCTCAAATCAAAAGACGGCCCAAAGAATCCTAAACTTGATTCGAGGCCCACTCATGATTTCTTAAAAACCCATAAACCTTACGACGGTTTATGCTTGGAGGATAAACATTAGTTTCCGTAGATAATCCTGAAGAACGGAAAAATGAAATATCTCCATTTTTTCCGTTTTTTTTTATTTCAAGCTACGACTCAATTAGGTTTAGCCGCCTTTGGGTGTTAGACTAGAAATCTCGCCGACAGCTCTCGTAGGTGAAGCGCTGTTACCTTGCCTCATACGTAGATTCAGAATAAATCCTTCTTTTGTTCTTTTTACGATTTCTTATTTTTTATCTTAATTCTCGTGTTCTGATTGTTGCGTGTGGTTTCTCATATATCCCAGACCTCGGGGAAATTAGGGTTTTCCTAATTTCTTTATTTATACGGTTTATTGATGGTCCGAATTTCGGTTCCCACAATTATTATCTATATATCTATTTTATGCAATTTTCTTTATAAATTGTTTTTATGATTTGTTTATCTATGTTTTGGGTAGTTATTCTGTTCGATTTAGGGTTCAAATAGGTTTTGAGAGATTAGCCCCAACTATAAATTGCTAAGTTGTGATATTAATTGATATGATTATCATTAATGCTTGTGTCTAAGAGTAGCTAACTAGAACCATAATCTAAGGAATTGTAGGGATAAGTGACAACATATAATTCACCCTGAAACCGTCTTAGTCAAGCTAGAAACTCTAGAGAAAGGGGAAAACTGATCTAGGCAACCTAGTGAGCATATTCAACCCACACGCAAATCTTGACAGAAGCGCGTCAATCGATATTCCTAGAGTAATCGATCAACGTTGCGAAAGGTGTACTAATCGATATTCCTCTAGAATAATCGATCAACACTTTCTAGTGATCCGATCTACTGTTGTGAAACTACTAGATCTGTCATCAGACAAGCTGATAATGCTACCACCTATTATCTTGTCATGCATACAACTGATATGCATCTTAAAACAACGATTTCTTAAAACAACGATTCCTTAAAACAACGACACAATGCTAGCGCTGGTCCAAGCATCCGTAGACAACATCCTAAGCATCGTATCAGTACAACGGCCTCGTATGTTTGGACTACGGCTTAATTTTTAGTTCACGATACAAACTCAGCCACGATGGCGACCGAGTCACGAACAAGAGCTCGATTGCTATAACGATCATCGAATCACGAAACAAAGCTTGGTCGCTATGGTGACCAAGCATCAGACGAAGTTTGGTTGCTATAGCGACCAAACATGCATGCATCACGGTCCTTCTAGAGCGTCCAAAGTCTTTCAAAACGACGATACAACATAAAACTATGCATTTTCGGCTATCCTTATTACGATCTTCCGCAAACCACGACTAACCATTTCTTGATTTTTCGATCAAATGGGATCATCAGTTTGGTTTACGATAAAACCGCGGAAAATAAACTTTATCGGAGAAATCGTAACAAACGTCTCAAATCAAAAGACAGCCCAAAGAATCCTAAACTTGATTCGAGGCCCACTTATGATTTCTTAAAAACCCATAAACCTTACGACGGTTTATGCTTGGAGGATAAACATTAGTTTCCGCAGATAATCCTGAAGAACGGAAAAATGAAATATCTCCATTTTTTGGACTATGACGGCTTATGGGCAAGAAGGGAAAGCGCAAACCGACCAGGAAGGGAGTATATAAGGACTTCTTGGCGAGCGGCATAGGGAGGAAACTTTTTTCAGAGCAAACTAGCACTTAGAGCGATTTAGGCATTTTTCCGTTTTTTTATTTCAAGCTGCGACTCAATTAGGTTTAGCCGCCTTTGGGTATTAGACTAGAAATCTCGCCGACAGCTCTCGTAGGCGAAGCGCTGTTACCTTGTCTCATACGTAGATTCGGAATAAATCCTTCTTTTGTTCCTTTTACGATTTCTTATTTTTTATCTTAATTCTCGTGTTCTGATTGTTGTGTGTGGTTTCTCAGATATCCAGACCTCAGGGAAATTAGGGTTTTTCTAATTTCTTTATTTATACGATTTATTGATGGTCCGAATTTTGGTTCCCACAATTATTATCTATATATCTATTTTATGCAATTTTCTTTTTACATTGTTTTTATGATTTGTTTATCTATGTTTTCGGTAGTTATTCTATTAGATTTTGGGTTCAAATAGGTTTTGAGGGATTAACCCCAACTATAAATTGCTAAGTTGTGATATTAATTGATATGATTATCATTAATGCTTGTGTCTTAGAGTAGCTAACTCGAACCATAATCTAAGGAATTGTAGGGATAAGTGACATCATATAATTCACCCTGAAACCGTCTTAGTCAAGCTAGAAACGCTAGAGTAAGGGGAAAACTGATCTAGGCAACCTAGTGAGCATATTAAACCCACACGCAAATCTTGACAGAAGCGCGTCAATCGATATTCCTAGAGTAATCAATCGACGTTGCGAAAGGTGTACTAATCGATATTCCTCTAGAATCATCGATCAACACTTTCTAGTGATCCGACCTACTGTTGTGAAACTACTAGATCTGTCATCAGACAAGCTGATAATGCTACCACCTATTATCTTGTCATGCATACAACTGATATGCATCTATCGGACTATAATCATGATTACCTGAATAGAAAACCTAATTCTAGATATTTCATCTTATTGTTTTAAAACCCACTCGAAATCACTTGAGCAACTACCTTGCTCACAATTTCTATTTACTTTAAACCATAATCAACCTAGCTTAGTTAACCCGACTAGATTTATTGGTTTCCTAGCTCCTTGTGGATTCGATCCCTAAGTACTACAACTGAACCTCTTATTTGAGAGAATAAAGTCACTCTTTAAGGTAATTTGAGCATTATCAACATAATGGCCTCTATCATGTAGTGAGTTAAGCAGCTTCTATTAGGTTCTAATATCATGCCACTTGAGCTGAAAGCACTTTCTGATGCCACTGATGAAACCTGCATAGCCAGGAGATCTGTCGCCATTTCTGCAAGGACAATATACTTCATTTTATGCACTTTCCACCACGAAAGTATGTCAAAATCGGTTGATTCTCCCCAAAGATAGTTATGCATATGCATGTGCTTCAACATACTTCTTGCCATCTCCAAAAGGTTATGTTTCCTTTTTTAATTACACTGTTTTGTTGAGGTGTGTATGGAGCAGTGAAATGTCATTTTATGCCAGGATTCCTGAGACACAAACTCTCCTCTGTTCTAAGAGTGATTAAATTCTTCTCCATTTCTTGTTCCATCATGCTCTTTAGTTTCTTAAATTTATTGAAAGCTTCAATCTTCTCTTCCAACAATATCATCCACATGTACCTAGTATGATCATCAATAATAACGAATATGTATTTGTTCCTAGCAAGTGTACTCGATGTTATGGGTCCACACAGAACTCCGTGAAGAAGTTCAAATATCTTGTTAGCTTGGTATAAGGTAGCTTTAAGAAAAGCATGTCTAGTTTGTTTTCCAAGCAAGCAAGAACTACATGCTTCTTTCTAGATTTTAACATTCGGGATGCGAAGCACAAGTTCCTTATGTATCATGGCTTTTAAACAATCAAAATTTATATTCCCTAAATGTGTGTGCCACCTTTTTGACTCATTCTCTGTTGATAGACAGAGGCATGACATTGTATTTATTCCCATGCGAACTTTGTACAGTCTGTTCCTTGACGTTTTAGTTTGAAGAGTAACTTTCCATGCTGATCATGCATTGTTAACTCTTCTTCTCTCAATTTTATATCGCAATTGCCTCTGTAGCTTGAAAAAAGCTAATAATATTACTCTTTAGATCATGGAAGAAATAAACATCAGTTATCTTTCCTGAATCTCCATTAACATCGGTGACTGATATTGTACCTTTGTCTTTAATGTCTATGCGGGAGTCATCCCCAAATCTTACTTTTTCAGTAACCGATAGTCAATCTTCGAGAAATATTTTTGATCTCCGGTCATATGATTGCCTGGCTCCATTGTCGAGGTACGATATGTTTTCTCCTCTAATTTTTGTTTCATATTTCTCGGGCAAAACGTTCTTTTTGTTTCAATATTTCACCTCATGCACTATAAGTACATTGGCCTCTTGTGTATCAGAGTTATTGTTTTCCTAAGCTTCTTTTAGCTTAAGCAGTCCCTCCGGACCGTGAGACCCAAAGTGGTCAATTTTTTTCACAACGAAAAGAAGTTATTCTTGACACATCTCTTCCTCCATTGAAGTGTCCACGACCTCTCCTTTCATAAACTCTTCTGTAGTTGTTGCGTCCAACACAAATATAATTTTTTTTTATTATATAAACCTTGGTTTCTAAATTTCAAATTAATATGATCATGAGTTTATGACATATGGCAATAAATATTTTATGATTGTGACATGTCTCAAAAATATCATGAATAGTATAAAAAATTTAATAACCAACAGTTGATAGTAGTTTTCCTATTAAAATATTATTTTTAAAAATTACATACTTTCCTTTTACAAAATCCTGAAAAATAAATTTATAATAGAAAAACAGAACTTAAACAATCTTTTTAAACGTAGAAGCACCGTAGCCTGGTAAAAGTTTAAAGGCTTCTACACCTTGGTCTGGGGTTTGAATCCTAGACAATGCAATTTCTTGCAGATTTCAGGAAAAATTCAGGTTTCAAGTCTTGGAGATAGCGATTTATTAATGTAGACAACAGAAGAAAGGCGTACAATAGATCTTCAACATGGTGCAAGTAAATCGGCCAGAAGTGGATCTTCATAGGACGGCTCAGGTGACGGCTCATGTGATGCAGTTAGATGTATATCTCATAAGGTATGCAGTTTGCCGGTTGTCGAATCGTCTTTATAATATCTCTCATAGTTGCAATGTCATAATAAATCAGCGTTAAAAAAAATATTTTTAAACCTTATAAAATCATAAAACACAAGAAGTTATTTAATAGAAATATTTTATTTTATTATATAAAGCTTGATTCTTCCAAATTGCTAATTAACATGTTTGCGACATGTGTCAATTAATTTTTAAGATTGTGATATGTGTAAAAAATATGATACAATTTTTTTTGTTTAGACTTTTTTATTATCTTTTTTACATGCTACATAATTTTTTAGTTATGATGTTATTGTTGTACATGAGTAAGTGTGAGTATGATAAATATGTATTTGTACTTATAAGAAAAACTAATTATGAAATAAGTGATAATTCTTTTTTTTACAAGTCAAAACAAAACAAAACTGTACAAATACTCATTATTGTTTTTGTAATTAACTAAATTTACTTTTTAATAAATAATTTTATGTTAAAATTTAGAAATAAAAAATATTTTCAAATATTTCACCTGATACTAGATCTCGACCCGCACAACCGTGCGGGTGTTAATTTTAGTTTTATATGCGTATATATTTATTTTAGATCATTAGTGATATATATATATATATATATATTATTTTAATCATATACTTAAATGTTTATATTCCATTTCAAATATTATAATTTATTGTTTACATGTTGTAGATAATTAATTGTTTACAAAAGTCACATCTATTTGATGCTTATTATTATATATTGATCTTATTGTGTTTGAATTTAGCTATTAAGCAAATTAACATGGGTATGAAAAACATGTTTTACGTTTATTCATTATACATAATATATATTATATATGTGCAAAAGTCTAAAATATGTAAATTTTATAAATGTATTATATAGCCTCATAATGTTAAGCTCTTCTGTCATCATATTTTATTTTTAACATAAATATTTTATACTTACGAATAAAATTTATAAATTATCCATTTAATATAATTTTATTATATTTAGTTCAACATTATAGTTCTACTTTAACATGATTGATTATGATTACAAAATAGATAAATTATGATAGACTTTGTTTTGATAAAAAGTGTAAAACATAAACTTTTTGAAAATTAAGAAATTTAAAATATTTATATTAACATAATAATTTTTAATATGATTTATTATGATTATATAATAGATAGACATATGATAG
>OVBX01006255.1:1806-12053 GCA_900406325.1 Erucastrum elatum
ACATCTTTACTTTTATTCTCTTTTTCTCATTGCTCTTTGACATTTATGTTAAGAGAACAACGAGGAAAACATTCTAAGCAAAGTTTTCTTTTGAGAATTTCAGAAATAAATTCAGAGATTAAGCTTGGAGTAGCAACAAAAATGACAAGAATGTAGTGCTTGTATTAACTGATGGTGGAGCAGACCTTGTTGGAAAAGCATTTTACTATAAGCCTGCGAGACTGCGCAATTCATGAATTAGTGTTGGTTCAATTTCCTCCTTTCTTATTTTCAATACAGCATTACAGCTTTTAAGCTAGCCAGGGGCAGATATGATTTTACTTTCTTACTTTCTCCGATTCCCTACCGTGTTGGCTCTGAATCAAACAAAAACACTAAGGATGTGGTTTGATCAATGGCAGCGCCAACATCATATTTTTTTTTCAGTTTTAGAGTTAACATATATTATATGGGTAATAATTTTTTTTTTCAAAAAATAAGCAAAAAATAAGTATATTTTATTATATATTTTCAAAAAATAAGCAAAAAATAAGCATGTTTTATTATATTTTTCAAAAATAAGCTACATATACGAATATTTTATTATATATTATCTGTTTTTCTGTAAAAAGAAAAGTTATAAGAAAATAAGATTTCCTTAATTTCACATGGGTCATAAGACCCACCTCTCAATGTGCTGCATCTGCCACTTGTTTTGATCTGCGTTTGATATCATCGGGAATCAAGTAGAAGTCATATGGAACAACATATATTCAGAGGTTCAAGAAGCGGTGGGTTTTTATGGTGAAGACAACCGGAAAACACATGTTGTTGAGGAAAAAAAAGATATTACAAGGACATTGAGGTCTAGGGGATTGTTATTGTTAAGAGCTGGAACTGCAGTATATATACAAGATTTAGAAAAAAACACACACAAATTGATGATCAATGGGAGAACAATCAAACTCATCAAATATGCTATAAAGATTTTATTTTGGCAACACATTTTTTCAGAGAGAGAGAGAGAGAGAGAGAGAAAGAGAGAGAGAGAGAGANATCTTTGTCAGACCAAATTGCTGTGAAAAGAGTTACTCCAGCCAGTGGTCAAGGTATTCAAGAGTTCGTGGCAGAAATTGTCAGCCTAATACAGCTAGCCAGGATACAAAAATATTGTGAACCTACGTGGCTTGTGTAAATACAAGGAATAACTACTTCAAGTGTAGGATTACATCCCTAACGAAAGCCTAGTTTCCTTGCTTTTCAAGATACAGAACACACAGGTTATTTTTGCCACCAGATGCACATTTTCTGATTGAAAAATGAATTTAATTGGGATCAGATAGTGATTCATCAAGACATCAATTCTAGCAATGTTTTATATGATGTTTTTTTTTATAAAATTTGATGTTCTTTGTTTGGTTATTTATGTTCTGTAATAGTTTTATAATATATTTATATGTTTCGTTAATCTTAAATAGTAATTTGGCTAGATTATTATTAAAAAAATAATTAGGTGACATTAGTAAAAAGGAAAAATAAAATGTTTTATTGATAATTAATAATAATATCGAGATGAAATATACTTGGAATATTTCTTTTACAAGAAAGAAATGAAGCAAATCACTGGAGCAATATTGTTGCTTCATTTTGAAAAAAATGAAATTTTGAAGTTAGAAATGAAGCTAACCAGTGGAGATGCGCTTACACATTAACCACCAATATTAAGCTCTTAACTTAGATCATTTTGACATCAACCTCGTCTTTCGTTTAGTTCTTAGCTTAGTCCAGATCGATTCCATTCCACAAACTTTGTAAAAACCTTTAAACATCAATACATAAAATCTGTTTTTCTCAACTTGAGTCTGATTACATCATTGTGTTCTGATAAATATAAAACGATCTTTAGAAAAGTCCTTCTGATCGAAGCTTCTCGCTAATTTCTATAAGATCAACATGAAACAGAGGGAACAGATCTCCCACTAAAATAAAAAAGGGGAAACACCCATTAGTACTATTTCTAAGAATACAAAACATGGAAGGATAATTATTTTGATGGCTTTCAGCGGCATTTTCATTTAAACCAACACTCCTTGTATTAAGGTTTTGAATATCGGAATACACCCTTCCTCAACTGGTGCACTTTTGCCCGCAAACAATTAAAAGAAAATTTTGGGCCAGTTGGCATCATTGCGCCTGATTCCCCGATTATTTGCATGAAGTCTCGGCTTCGTGTAGCATATTAGGGATTTGATATCTTTTGAATCGTCAAAAAGGTTTAGCAAGTGAAAAATGCCCATCTTAATGTTACATTTGTAACAACAAACCAGCCCGATAAGGTGATGCAAACCACATGTAGTTAGCTGGCTAAACACAAACCACACGTAAACCACATGTTGCAGCTTCCCCAGAGAAAGAATTTATTGTTCCATGTTTAGAATCTCATCTTCTCCGAGATCAGCCTTCTCGCTGTCTAAAGGAGAACAGTTCAGATCCAGATGAGTCGATGCACACCACAATTTTCTCTCAATACTACTCTATTTGATTCAATTGGAGTCCATGCAACAAAACTTTAACTAAGACAAAAGAGAAAACAAAGATAAGTTATACATTAGAAAAATCTGAGAAAAGGACAAGTCATGAAGACTGAATTAATACTAACGGAAGAAAGATAGGTCACACCATTAATGACCATATGGCAACGCTTAGCCCTTCAAAAAAGTTCTGAATCCGATTGCATTTTACTGGGAGGAGACATAGTGAGAGAGTCTTCCTTGTAATTTCTTGTGAAGAGAAGCTATGTGGAAGTCTTCTTGACATTTTGTTTGCGAGGAGATAAAATGTGTTAATTTTCCTCACTGTTTGTCGTGATAATACTTAATGAGACAGTCTTCCTTGTAACTAGTCGGGAGTAAAAGATGTAACAAACCTTGCTAGTTCTTTAGTTAACTACTAGGTAGTAATCTGTGCCATGCGCTAAGTGAAATAGTTTATTAGATTATTTATTGTATGTTGTATTAAGAGAAATGTTGTATAGTCTTTTATTTGGATGAGCATTCATATATCCGTTCAAATTCAATTAATCTATTCAGATTTCAGATTTTTAGGTTTAGAATTTAAATCGTATTCAGATGTTTACAAATTTTTGTTTGGATTTGGTTCGAATAATTGCGGGTTCGGATGATATTCCATTGATATTGGGGCTAAACTATCACACTCATTTGTCTCGGATGGATATGTTTGGCACCACACAAAATCAGGAGTGTACTCAGTTAAAACCGGTTACGACTTTCTCCAAGCAACCAAGAAGAGTCTTAAACAGGAAAAGGCCACCGGACCTAGTATCACATGCCTTCAGAGCCATGTATGGTTTTGATGATTTTAACAAGAATCCAAATATACTTAATATTTAAATAAAATAACATAAAACACAAAAATTTGAATAATGTAAGACTAAATATGTAAATTTACATAAAAATGGCTCAAATTAAATATCTGGATGGAGAACAAATAAACATTTTCAGTATTTTGAACATTTTTCTGTTAGTTTTAGATATTTACCTGTGATTATGTTAATAATTTTTATATATTTTTGTATTTTTAAATATCAAATAGATATATAAAAATTAAAATGATTAACATATTTGAATATATAATTGTGATTTAGATACTTTTGGTATTCAAAATATTTTAGTTTGGATCAAATTCGGATCCGGTTATCTGGTTATTTATTTTTTAGATCCATATGAGTAATTAATCAGTTTAGTTTGTGTTTAGCATTGCTTTCAAATATAATTAAGTTCGGTTCTTCTACTAATATAAAGAAAATTAAAATAAAAATAAAACAAATATTCTCCGTTTATTTAACATATATGATTATTGGACTATTCTTTAAAAATATCAATAAAATGGTTGAGAATTGTGTCAAACCAATAAATTGTATTTTATTATAAAACATTATTGGTAAGTATAATAAAAAACTATACAATCGAGAAAAAAATGTTAGAGTTGCATGGAAAATAATGTGATCTGTTTACTCAACACATGTATTATGTTTTTCAATCAACTTCATGAATTTTCTTTTCTTTTAAATTTTTTTCTGAGTTCTCTTTTTTTCTTGCAATCTGATTATGATTTTATATTTTCTCTGATATGAAAACTCTGTAAAGAAAGAAAATATTTTGCTTAACTAAAGATCAAACTTTGTTTGTGGTATTTTTCATCTCAATTTCCTTAATTCATAAGCAAGCACAATTATTTATCGCCTTCGTGTACAAAAGCTTCAAACATGACTAAGTTCGGCAAGATACAAAATTTTGTTTCTCTAAAAACATTTTCATTCCAACATTTTAGTTGATATGAATCTTAATAATTTTTTTTTCATTTATTTCATTCAAAATGATATTATTCAGTAGTTAACAGAGCGAATTTCAGTTCACTAATTCAAAGGTTAAAAATAAAAAAAGCTGAAAATGAGTTGATTAAAAAGATTAGTGTGAATACATTAAATTCGTTGCGGTAAGCATGTGAACGCATTAACTCTCAAATGATTTTGAAGCCAACACGTCAGCATACTCAGAGTAAAATCGATGTGATACTGCTACGTGTTCAATGTAGTGTGAATACATTAAATGATAATGCTTCTCTTTTAGTATAGATGGTATATATGGGATTTTCGGAAAATATGTTTTCTGAAAATGTTTTGGATAACTTGTTTTACAGAATATGGTTCTTATAACTTGTTCTCGTTATACAAAAGAAAATAGTTTAAGTTTTAGGTGAAATGTTTCTTCTTTTTGGTTTGCTAAAAGAATGTTCCATACGATGTTTAGCAAATTTTGTCACAAAAATAAACCATAAGGAAAAAAAATGACCAAAATATTCATTTAATAGATAAAAAAACTTCAATACCTTAGATACATAAAAACAAATAAATAAATAAAAGAAAAATAAAATAATTTATTTTTCAGATTATATGTTTTTAAATTCGTTTTTTTTCTGTTTTTCTAGTTTTTTTGTTGCAATTTTATTTTTGAAACTCTTTCAAATTTTTATGTTTTAAAAAATTAATATTTATTTTTTATTTTATAAAATTTTAAACTTTAATCCAATATCTCTATCCCTTAACTATAAAACCTAAGGTTTGAATTATTAAACCTAGATGTATAAATGTATATTTCTCTATTTAATGAAATATTTTGGTTATTTTGATTCGTAAAGTTTATATTTATGACAAAAAATATTTTAATGTTATCCTAGGGTATTCGCTCTTTTTTTTTTGGTTTTGTGGCCGAAGTATTTCTGATGGGGCTGTGTTATTGATTTATGTCCGGTGGTATTTTGGATTGACCGGTTAAGCCATGACAATCTCATATTAGCGACAAGGTCATGCTATTTTGGGATCATCCTTGGGGATGTGTCAGTGTCGACTCTTGGTTTGGGCTAGGGAAAACGTAATTGGGCGAGGACCAATGATTGTAAGGCGAGAACGTTCAGATTTTGTGTTTGGCCAATACTGTATGGTTAAGTTTTTTTTTTTTGTTTTAATTCTCAAACTGAGGTAAGGAGGGGTCGAACCCCTCACGCTAGGATCCGAAGGCAGAGTACAATAGCCACTTGACTACGAACGACCCGACTTGAATGGTTAAATTACACTAAGGGTTGATGCTAAAGAGGCAGTGCAGTCGAAGATTATTTTGTTTCAATTAGCTGATTTGTTTTTGCGGTCTTATTTTTGTTTACTTATTGGTCTCATTATGCTCAAATATGTTTTTTTCAAACAAAAAAATTTGGACCATTTCTCGATTTGTGTATGTCATTTTTGCGCATGATTTATGCTAATCTTTTCTGTATCGTTCTAATTTTATCGAATGTCCCCAAAAGGACTGCTCAAATATGTTGATATGTAATAATATTATTTTGTTTTATTATGTCTGAATATACTTGCTAGTCATTCAACTATAACTGAGAGTACATAACTTGGATTGATTATGAACCATAAAACAAAGATATCCCATTTTTATCGTGAGACATAGAAAAAAACCTCACAACAACAATAAATGCCTGTATAATCTTCGATACAAGCTCCTCCATCTGAATTATCCCATAGACTCACATTTTGTATCACATTCATCTGGCATATGGGCCATCAAATCCGTTCAAGCATGGTTTGACATATTCTCCTGTTTCAATGAATATTTAATATATTTTTTGACAGATATAAATATTTAATATGAGTAGCTGATAAATTTATGGGAAACTAGTAAATATAGAACAAAAAAACTAAGACATTTTCTTTATACCATAATATGAAGTATAAGTTGTCTCTAGTGTATTTTTTCTGTAAACCTAATTAACACCCTAATCTAAACCCAAAATGAATTTTCCATATAAATCAATTATTAAAAAAAATTAAAAAGGGGCTAAATCGTTTTATCCACAAATTGTGTCTATGGACCCTAATTGAGAGAAAACACGACTCCAACTCATCGGCTAGGTTTGGGCATTCGGGGTTCCAATCGGGTTTCAGTTTTTCGCGTTTATCAAAATCAACTCCATTCAGATTATATGAAAGTTCAGTTCATAATCGGTTTGGATACTATCGGGTTCGAATCGGGGTTAGTAAATCTTCAAAAAACTGGTATAACCCGGTAAACTTTCGGGTTTAGATCCCAATCGGTTCTTCGATTTATAAATACATGATTTGTACATATTTTGTAACCAAAAAATAAATGAAATCGGTTCTTCGAATTTAAAATACATGATGTGTACGTATTTTAATAGCCAAAACATAAATAAAATCGATGAAAAATAAGAAAAAAACATCAACGAGATTATTCAAAATCAAACGAAAAATAAACATTGTTATCTATGGAAAGAAAACCAAATAAATGAAAGCATAAAACAAAAACTAAGTTCTCGTGCAATGTTGAACATTATTTAATGAGAACAAAACCGAAAATATAAAAACATCAAGTTTCAACCACCACTTTCAATCATCAATCTTCATATAATAGATAGTTATTTTAAAAGTTCAATAATATCTTAAAGTATTTTCGATACATATTAGAAATTAAGATAATATTTAGTAGAAGTTTTTTGTGATTTTAAATGTTTCGGATTCTGTTGGATATCCATATAGGTTTGGATTCGGTTCGGATAATACTTATAACCCAATATACCAAAAAACAAGACTCATTCGATATTTATATTTGATTCGGATCGGTTCAGATTCATTTTTATCGGATAGAATTTGGTTCGGATTTTCAGATTCCGTTTATTTTCCCATCCCTATCATCGGCTTTGTCACAGGTCGCCATCGCCGGCATATCTGCGTCCAAAATGGACCCAACTAGATATTTACAGCAAAAGAATATTGTAGTTGTTTCTCTCTGTTCGGGTTTGGTAATTTTTCTAAATTTACTATCTTAACAATTTAACTGTGAATTCGTTCAAAAAAAAACAATTTAACTGTGAATAAAGACTCTTTAAGTTGTGTCAGCTAAGTCAATTAGTCAATATAATTTAAGGGAATTTTCAACGATAAAAGATTTCAGTATTATGGTAAAATGAAAAATATGGGAAAGTACATTGAAACAATTAGTAGTTTTTCCTTGTACCATATTATGAATAAGAAGTTGTCCACATAACATAAATATTTTTTAAAACTCAATTAAGCCTCTAATCAAAGTTAAAAACGATTTTTGTAAATTTTTTAAAGTAAAAAAGGTAAAAAGGTAAAAAAAAGATATTCTAGTAAAAAATAATAAAAAAAAAGATATTCTAGGAAAATTTTTAGACAAATCGAATTTGGAAACAAAATATACTTTCAAATATTTTCTTAACTGATTTTTAAGAAAATTAAGGAATATGTAAATATTTCGAATCTGGCAGAACATACATTCTGCTGTTCGTAGATTGTACATATGATGGTAGATACGAAACAGTAGAATATATAATCTAGCAATAGTAGGATATAATATTGTAGTAGATAATGAAATATACCGATGGTAGATTATTATTACTAGGCAGATTCTATGATTTCACCTCCGTAGATTATTAGTAGTAGGCAGATTATATGATTCCTCTTCTGTAGATTTATAGAAAACAATAGTTCCAAAAATCTACGGTATTTCAGATTGTAAGCAAAACCGTAACTTTTACTTTCTACGATGGTAGTGAAATTAAGGAATTGTATATTTCAAAATCTACCAACGCCAGATTTATATGGAGTTAACTGAAACACCAATCTACCAGTCCGTAGACAGTAGATTTTTTTTTCTGCTGCCCGTAGATCAAAATATGAAATTGTGTTTTGCTAATATTTAGGCAACCAAATTATTTTTCATATGATTGTTTAATGTTTATGTACGTATAAATTTGCATATTTTTCTGACTCGTAAAATAATTGATATGATTTTTTCAAGTTGGTCAGGAGTATCTGAGTCCAAATCTGGCCAAAGAAGGATTTACGGTAAATGGACAATGTAGTTGTTATTTTAATCTGTTTTAGCATTTTTTCTAAAATATATCTAATATATATAGTAATTTAATACCTGTAACCATGGACTGAAGTAGGGGTGGGCACTTTACACGATATTCGAAATGGCACCCGAATCTGACCCGAAAAACTTGAACCAAAATTTGAATCGAAATAGCAAAATATCCGAACGGATATTGATATGAGAGATTGGATATCCGAACACTAACAGATAATATCCGAATCTGAATGGATATCCGAAGATAACCGAACACACACACACACACACACACATATATATATATATTATACCTTATATTTCTAGTTTACTGCTCTCATTTTATTCAAAATATTTTTATTAACGTTATACATAGTTTAAGATCAGATAATTTACATATAATTATGAATTGCTACTTACTTGAAAAACATGTCAAGGTTTTTGTTTTGTGTATCAACAAAAATTGTATATAGAATTCGAAAACAATAATCAAATTAATGTCTTTTTATTTTTCAATCTTATCTTCATATCTATTAACCATTTAATCTATTGGAAACTAAAATAAAAAAATAAGTTAGAGATGTATTTTTAAATATAAGAAACTCGAGCAGTAATTTTTTTTTCAAAATCTAAATATTCGAAACCCGATCCGAAATAATCGTACCCGAACCAAAAATATCCGAACCCGACCCAAAATATAAAAATATCCGAATGGATATTATATCCCTATACCGAAATACTCGAAAATCCGAAATATCCTATTCGAACCCCAACGAATACCCGAACGCCCACTCGAAGGATGAGTGCAGTTACCATAAACAACGGTAATATCGATGGATATTTGTGTGTTGACATTACTTGAATAAATAAAATAAAATAAAAATGCAAGTCAAAGTAGTATATTAAAGGAGAAATGTATAACAATTATTGCATAAATTTTTTTTCTTCTCACTGTTTATCTCTTTAACAACAATATTCTGTTAAATCAGATTTTCTCTATTCTTTTGTATATGGTGTAACTTGTGAGTAGGCTTCGGATATCCAGGTTTTTGGATGTATTTGTGATTTGCTTTGTATGTCATAGATATCTAATTTTTCAATTTGGTTTGATTCGAAAAAATATGGATATTCGGAAAAAAATATATCCGGAAAATAAATAGATATTTATGGATATTTACGAATACTTACGAATATCTCATATGTTTTGATTATTACAAATAATTTTCAAAGTTTGATCTAAATTTGTTTTGTCAGATATTTTTTTGCATGATATATAGCATAAAAATTAAAAAAAAAACAGTGAATTTGCATATTTTGTAAATTTTTTGAACTTGGTTAACAATTATAATAACAAACTTACGAAAAAATTATAATTGTCACGCATATTTACTTTTATTTTTATGTAATATTTTTATATAAGTAATAATATGAATAGAATTTGTCAAATCTTACTTTAGAATAATAATTATATAATTTTATACATCAAAACTTTAAATATAATAAAGATGTACATGTATTTATAGATTGTCGGATTGGATATCCGCTTCCCAAAATTTTGGTATTTGTGATTTGCTTCGATTTTAACGGATATTGATTTTTAGTATTTGCTTTGCTTTGAAGACTTACGGATATCCAGAATTTTTGGATCGAATCGAAACGTATAACGAATCAAATCAAATTTAACGGATATAAAATGTCCAGCCCTACTTGTGAGTGCGTGAAGGGTGCTTATATAATCTGGTGTAGCCATGACCAGAGACCTTGAAGAGGAGCTGAGTGATACTGATGATGAGT
>OVBX01006257.1:0-12051 GCA_900406325.1 Erucastrum elatum
TTGTATAAAAGGTCTCTATGTATATTGTAAAAGGATAATCGAATACAATACATTCTTATATTTGGTGCGTTGGGGAATCTAGAGTTTCTGGATCTTTCATCAAATTTCTTCACGGGTTCGATCCCTTCCTCGGTGGGAAACATGTCGTCACTGAAGAAACTTGATATTTCTTTCAATGCCATGAACGGGACAATCGCTGAAAGTTTCGGGAAGCTTGGGAAGCTTGTGGATCTATACTTGATGGAGAACAAGTGGGAAGGTGTTCTGCTGAAGTCTCATTTCGTCAATCTGAGAAGCTTGAAAAAGTTCTATATCAACACTGGATCAGACAGATCTCTCGTCTTTAAGGTGCCATCTACTTGGGTTCCTCCTTACATAAAACTTGCGTAAATTCGGGAACCTTGACCTTTGCATGGGAGATCGGAAATGCATTAGGAATCAAGAAAATAAAATTATCTGGATGTGGAAAATGGTCCAAACCCTTTACAAGCACGTCTTTCTGTAAATGTTACAACCCAGTGATCCCAGGCACGTGGGCGTATAAATTGTTTATTTTTGCTCAATTTGTTTTTCATACGCTAAAAGTTTATAAGAATATTAATTTAAATTTCTTAAAAATGTTAAAATTCACGTAGACTTATATTTTTTTCAAATACTGTAATACACTGTAGGATAACCGGTTGATATAAAAAGAATCGTCGGACCATTGTGGTGGTGAAACCCTATGGCATATGAATAAACCAGTTGATGTAAAACCGGTTACATTTTCATTAAAAATGTAAAAATTCATGAATTTTGTTCATATGCCGTTGCCCGTTGGGTTTCAATTTCACCATCACAAAGATCCGATAATTCATAATATTAACCGGTTAACTTGGTAATCATTTTAAAATATGCCCTATCCTAATCTAAATAAACTATTTTACGCTTTTATTGTGTACCAATATAAAAATATTTTTTTAGTTTTTGTCAAAAAAACATCAAAATAATTTTTATTACTAAAATAAAACATACATTACATCATAAACTTTAATAATTTTAACCTTTAATAATAAAATTTAAATTCAAATCAGTAAAATCAAACCCAAATAGAAAAAAAAATAATATACTTCTTAAACTTTTAACTAATGTTTTTTTTTTTAATTTTCTTTTTGTGTATTATTTTTGGAAAAAAAAGCTTAATTCAGTATTTCTCGAAAAACAACAACAGAGAATTAGTACCAAACAGAAGAATAGTGCCAAAATAAAGCTTAATGTTCGATCGAAGGTGAAACATGTCGATGGATCATAATCATATACAGTCCTTTATCAATCAGAGTACATAGAGATTCAAATTTAAATAGAATACTAGAGATTGACCCGCCCTCTTGAGGGCGGGTATATTTTTTGTTTTTACATTTTTTTTGCCTAATATGTTTATATGTTTGTGTGTTTACATAATCAAATTCTTATATTTATAAAAATTAAATTTCTCTAAATATAAATGTGATTTTAAAACATAAATATAAGAATATGACCGATACTATTGTTTGCGAAGTGATAAAATGGCAGACATATTTTTGTTTTATATTTTATTTAGAAACTTAATTTTCATATTTAGTATTTTTAAGTCATCAAATTCTTATATTTATAAAAATTAAATTTCTCAAAATATAAATGTGATTTTAAAACATAAATATAAGAATATGACCGATACTATTGTTTGCGAAGTGATAAAATGGCAGACATATTTTTGTTTTATATTTTATTTAGAAACTTAATTTTCATATTTAGTATTTTTAAGTCATCAAATTCTTATATTTATAAAAATTAAATTTCTCAAAATATAAATGTGATTTTAAAACATAAATATAAGAATATGACCGATACTATTGTTTGCGAAGTGATAAAATGGCAGACATATTTTTGTTTTATATTTTATTTAGAAATTTAATTTTCATATTTAGTATTTTTAAGTCATTTTTGTGTTTTTATTTGATCATATCACAAAGAAAAAACAAATATGATTAAAAAAATGTAAAAAATAAAATATAAGATCTAGTATATTTTTAAAATTGTTACATAACTATTCACTTGTACCATAACCATTCACACATTAATTTTGTACCTTATTTCTAAACAAATCTTAATTTTTTTTTGAAAAACAAATTATAGTTACAATTTTGTTTAGTAATCAAATAGTAATTAAATATATAAAATTATATTTTTTATAAAATATTTATAATCTGATTTCATATATAATGATTTGTATAACACCATTATTACATATAATAGTTTTTGATGAAATTAAAAATGGATTTTGTAAATTTTGAACTTTTGACCCAATGTAAGTCCACTTTAATTATAAAACCAATTATATTTTAAAAAAAAATCGTTACCCATAGCCCAATTATTAAAGGAAAACTTAGAAAACATAATCTAAATATATTTAAATTCCAGATTTATTGCCATGTTCATATCACTTAAAAATAGGAGGTAACTTCTTATGTTACGCTGGAAAATAAAATAAATGATTATATTATTGGAAGATATTTGGTTTCTTTTTCAAAGTAGGTTACATAGAAAAAAATAGTTAGACTACCCATATGTCAGTGGATCACACAGCAAAATTGAGTATTGATATTAAAATAGTTGTACTGAACTTATAGCAATATGTCAGGTTTCTAATTTCATAAAATGATATAAATAACCTAAATTATAAATACACCCACTTCTTTCACCTACATATATTGTTCGACAGTTTCATATATTAATAATTAGTTTTTTTAATTTTCTTTATACCAAATGTTGATGGTGGTGGTCTAGTGGTTAAGGAATCAGTTGCATAGGTTAATTTTAGAGCTATCACACGTATATATTTAATTTATTTTGAAGTTAAAAACAATGGGTACAATGTGATGTAGTGGTTAAGTGTCCATTTTGTTCTTAGGAGTATTGTGTTCGAAGCCCACCTAGCCCCCAATTAATTATTTTTATCATTTACCCTTAATGAAGGATAAATTTGACATTTCGCATCTCTTAACTTCTCTAATCCTGCAACCCTAATCGAATCGGCAGCCATTTTTTTCTCATGTTTTGAAGCTTCTTCTTTGTTTTCTTTTTGATATTTTTCATCATAATTGTGTAAATCCAAGATACCACAGTTGATTTGAAGATCGTAATGAACAAAAATATAAGTTTTGAACTTTTCCGACCTTTGAACCGATTTGACTTGTGATATATCCGCTTGTTGTAAGTAGTTTTAATCTCATAACTGGTTTAAACACGCGTATTTGCAGCTTCCATCGAGGTTCAAAGATTATAACTCGGTTTCTGCAACTGTGTTCAAGCCAGAAAAGTATGTGTAGAACGTAAATCATAATCAACTGGTTTCTGCAGAAAGAAAAGTAAACTGTTTTAGTTTACAAAAGAAAAACTGCTTTATGTTAAAAGAAAAAACATAACGTGGTTAGAGTTCAATTCAATTATTATAAAGTACATGTGATATTCAAAATAATATTATAATTGGACATAACTCAATATCAATTGGTCATGCTGGAAAATTAATAGAATAGATTCGCTCTCCGTTGCTATATACATACTGGTCCTTTTTTAGATACCAACATATATATGTTATTGTAAAGTCTTATTATACTACTTTGTTTTCTTAAGTTTCTGCATGCGTTCTGTGCTTGCTAAGAACGTATTGAAGTCATATCTAGCTCTGAGCAAGCGTGGGGTGATACACAATCACGGTGAAGACGGGCATGAAACAGAGGCCGTGGTCGAAAATCTGCCACGGCGTTGCGATGACGTCTCAGCCGAACCTCTTAGTTCCCTCCCCGACAGAGAAGTCTTTAGAACACTTTTCTGAGCTAAACTTCCTGTTTCCTTGTCTAACAAGAAACCCGTACTCACCGGTTCTTGCACATTTCCACCGCCTCCACGGCCACATTTGAGCATCTCCAACGGTAGGTCGAAGTACAATCGGCCGTTGTCTCGGGACAGATCAATTGCTGAAACCCATGAGCCACATTCAAATTTCTCGAATGAGGCACCTAGGGAGACGGTGGAGTTTGAAAACTTTGACGCTTCGATCATTTTCTTCTTTACAGATGAATCCTTGCTTTTAGGTGACCTCACAGGTTTTTGCTTCCCAAAACCAAGGAGGGATAAACAGAACTACAGAAGGCATTGCATTTGAAATCTTCTTCTTCATGGTTTAGGTTTTTCTCATGATACCGAGATTTTCCTACAGAAAATATGGTTTCTTGGTGGCCAAGCTTCTTCTGTGATTTCATCATCGGCTTGGGAAGAACAGGAAGTGGCACGACTTTATCTCTCGGTGGAGACATTGCTGGAGGTAAGACCATTCTGAAGCTTTCAATTTTCACAGATGGGCGGGAGAGATCTGGGGAAACGGTAGGCTGGTTCTGCAGAGCCGCATTCTTCACCAAGATATTGCAATCAGGGTTAGGGTTAGGGTTTTCTCTGGCAAAAACACTGAGACGGTGCCACTCTTCATTGCTCCATTTATCGTTTAAATCATCTTCAAACACAGTCAATGCTGGAGGAGGCATAACAAACATAGATGACGAACGAAAATTAATAGGTGAGATTCTTAGGGTTGAGTTAGAAACTAAGAATTCATCGAATCTTATATATATATATATATGGGGAAGAAGTGGGAAGCACGTCTATGGCGGCATGGAGAAGTAGTGGGTAGCTAACATGTAGATGTAGGGGGTTTAATACATGCGGTCTAAAGAAGGAGGTGCGTGATAATATGTTGATATATAAAAAAAAAGAAGCTGCATGAGAATCTTTTAGCAAAAAAAAAGCTGCATGTTAATATGTGAATAAAAAAATCAAGAAGAAGCTGCATGAGAATCTTTTAGCAAAAGAAAAGCTGCATGAGAATGTATATATATATATATATACTATATCATTGTCTCCACATTTTGACCATTGGCTTCTGATAAGTGTATGTGAGTTGTGAATCTTGACAAATAGGTAATATAGGTCAAGCTCAAATATCGGATATTTCTTCCTGAGTTTACCGCAACAACGCCAAAGGAATTTGTATTTTTCTCCTTAAAACCCCATTTTGTTAGCCAATCAAAACGTTAGGAAAGTTTTCCTAAACAATGACATATGCCATATTACCATATGAGTAATTCCAAAGAACTGGCCTATTGTTTGTTTTCTTTCTTTGTTGTTCTCTTTTTGCATACATAGCTCGACCCAAAAACATAATACTTCTTTGTTTAACAAGGAAATATACAGATAAATATATGTCATAGACGTTTAACATTTTAATTTCATATTTCTATTTTAACGTTTAACTCAAAGTTACACTGTTATCACTTATCAGTGAAATAGACAAATTACAACCAAGACATGATTATTATACAACGAAGTTAAGAATAGTTGCGTTTTGGTAAGGATAATTCAATTCCGTAATAGAATCATGTCTATATAGAGAGACAATTTTGATAGATTTACATCTTCATGTTTAAATAATTTTGATTAAAAAAGAGTCCACACTCATAAGTCATACTAACTTTAGTGATCTTTGACTATGGGGAATAGCAAGAATGGTGAAAAGTAGGAGGGACAATTTTCAAAACGTTAGAGTTTTACTTTACTATTTAGACTTATTGGACCATGTATTTGCTGCAAACTTTGTATCAAGCACATTAATTATACTTACTATGAAACTCTGAAAACAACACTTCCAAGCACATATAAAATGTATATGAATATGATCACTTTTACAATTCGGTATACGGTTTGACTTCACTCGCACTCATAAAATTCGTGAGAATGTGAGATCGAGAGAAAGATTCCCGGTGCAAAAAACTTACATAGAAGTCTTTATTTATTAATTAGATCGATAATTTGTGACACTTACACGACATATATTTATTAAACTTTTTTTTTTGAATGAAAGTTAAATTTATTCATCAAAAAAAGCCTTCTTACATCAAGTGTAACCTCTATAGTTGAGAACCAAAATTAAGAAACACACAGCAATGATTTAAAAAAAAATAAACTCTTGTACTAAACCAGAATTGCAATCCTTCATCCCACCCTTTCACACCACTTGATCGCAGAAGACTGAGTTCATTTCTTATACCCTTGTCCACCAGCCTCCTTAGAGCATTTATAGGCATAGAGTTCTCCCCATGTACTTGATCTTGTTTCTCACTCTCCAAAGAGCATAAATTGCAACCTGAAATGCATATCTGAGACAGAACTTCTTCTTTTTCTCCTGCCTCTCATCATTTATAATGACCACTATATTATCCCAGACATTTGTATACTCAGCAAGCATTATACCTTTAGTAAGTTGCTCCCACAGCTGAGTAGAGTATGAGCACTGGAAAAACAAGTGACTTCTAGTTTCAGACGCATTCATACAGAGAACACAAGTCTCATCAACTCCTTGATTCCACTTTGAAATTCTATCCATGAAATAAGCATGTCTTATATCATCGAGTAGTACACATGATCGATCGTTAACCTAGAAAATCACGACGGTGGCGCCGTGAGGATCGGCGGGGGAGGAAACCTAAAGCCAGGGAAACCGGGAAGGGACGCCGGAGGTGATGACGGTGATCGTAACGGTAAACCTGGAGCGCGTCCAGGGATTGGAGAAGCTACAAACGGTAATGGAGGAATAAAGTGACGGTGACGGAGGAACACGGCTAAAGGGAAAGACCGGTGAAAACATGTATGTCATTTCATCGCTCGGCTTCTGATCGCTGAGATGGCGAGCTGCGGTTGTTTCTGGCGTGAGGTAGAAGATCATGATTAGGATTAAGGCAAATGGTTTTTTTTAGTCAAAAAAAAAAAGAAGCCATTTGCTTACGTGCTCTCTTTTTAACCCAACTTAATTAACTTTTGATTTATTGTAAAAATAACTAAATCAGTATATATTTAGTATTCCAACCATGTAGCCGCATATTGTACATTGCAGTAATTTTAATGGAAAACTTAAACATCTCTCTCTATATATATACACACAAACAAAATTAACCGGGGTGTACCATTTTGTTGGACTGATTCAACAGCTACAAATGCTGTTGGCTGCATACTTAATCTCTATTATTAAAATTGAAGTACAAATATAAATTACCATTTAGTTTTCAGTTTTATTTACAATCACATGCCACTGAAGTAATTAAATGAATCTATATTTAAGGAATTATTGTTTTTTCTATTTATTAAATATTTTCCTAAATCAATTTAACTTAATTTTGTATTTAATATATTTTCTAAAATAAATTAGCTGATTTTTAGAAATATTCATATTTAAAATTTATTTTAACAATATTAAAATTGGATAATGTTACAATTAATTATTTTGAATGAAATTCAAGTTTAAATTCGACATTAAACAATATTTTGAACATTCCTAAAATATATGTTTAACTTACCATTAATTATTTTGAATAATAAAATCTATATATGCTAAGATTTTAAATATTTTAAACTACTTATAGAACAAGATGAAATATTTGTAGGGAAAATTTGGAGAAACACACTCCAATAAGAATAAAATTTGAAAACTACACCATTAATTTTTTTTTTTGAAAAATACACTTATATATACATAAAATTACATAATTGCCCATTTTTAATATTTCTCTATTTCTAATAAATTATTTTAAAAATGATTAGAAAAGGGATAAGAATAATTGGTTCTTAAACTTATTATTTAAAATGGTTTATACATATTTTATTTTCTTAAACTTATTATATAAACAACAAAGATATATAAACTAAACAATGGTTAGAAAAAGGATAAGGATAATTGGTTCTTAAACTTATTATTTAAAATGGTTTATACAAATTTTATTTTCTTAAACATAAGTTCTTAAATAATAAGTTTAAGAAAATAAAATATGTATAAACTTATTATATATATTTGTTATTTCTTTAATAAGTTTAAGAAAATAAAATAAAGGAAGATATGTATAAACTTCATAATTCACATATTTATATTTGTTATTAAAAAATTTAAATGATAAAATAACATATTTATCTCAACACATATATTTATCTCAAACAAAATAATTTTAATGATATTATTTTTTATTAATTACGAATTTATATATTAATTTCGAATTAATATAAGTATTGAAATATTTTGGGTAAAAAAGACATTTCATAATTAAAGAAGTGTATTTTTCAAAAAATAAAATAGAAAATGCAGTTATCAAATTTCAAATCTTAAATAGGGTAATTTGCAAATTATCCCATATTTGTAACTCAATATTATTTTAATATAATTAAATCTCACATAAGATTATATATTTTTAAAGAATTTTTAAAGTATATGTTTAACCATTTTGGTTGCTATTAATACTAAAATTTAAATATATTTGAATTATTTGTAAATCGGTGTTTAATGTTTATAACCAAATATATTTTTTCTAACGTATCTAAATCTTACCATATTATTCATATTTGATCAAAATTTTTAAATTCTTTTTAAATTTGGCAAACAATTTTATGTTTCAAGAAATATTACTCAAGTTATCAATATGTCAATATTAATTTTTCAAAAGTTTAATAACAAACACATAATATTATTTTTACAGCACATAAATTATTCGACTGTTGTGTTTATAAAAATTTAAAAATATGTAAATATTTAAAAATATAAACTGATAAACATTTAAATAATATTTATTTATATAAAAATAAAAATAAATATCCGTCCGGTCGGACGGATCCAACTCTAGTTTCCAATAAAGTCAAAGTACGTTTAACATGAAGATAGGTTGCAAAAAGAGAATAGAAAAATTGACCAATTAAATAATAAATATAGAAAGAATAATATAGAGAGGCATATATTATGGATTCAACAATCTAAATTTGTGTCAATCCGATTTTTTCTGATCAGATCCGGATAGACACAAATATTCTATTGGATATGCATTTGTTTATGCTGTGGATACCAGGTTGGACTGGTTATTACCCGAAATACATTAGTATGTATATGTATACCATAAACTTCGTTACGGTCGTGATGCTATCTTCTACTTTCCCGAACACACTTTCACAAAGTTAAGGAAAAGTCATCATGGTAGACAAATTTTGGAACAAGGGTAGAAAATATAATGAAAGTTCATTTCTCCTTTTTGAAGAGCGAAACGATGAAATGTGAGGTTAATAGTGGCTTTATTCTAGGATGCAGCTTTTCATTCAACCTTTGCACCTCTTTGTAGATATAATCACTCTAATACATAATTCTAAGATTCTAACCATCGGTTCATGAGTTGGTGAGATTTGCCCCCCGTGGACATGAATCCACACAAGGTTTTTGTACACACATATGAATTCATCTTAAGTTATTGAGTGAATCGTATTCCTATTTCGGTATTGCTAACACGATCTGGTTAAGTGAAATTTAAGAGTGTGTGATAGGTGGAGTTTTTTATTTAGAAGTAATGAGATGGTAAATGTAATAGTCAATGGCAAAATCTGGTTCATATACTGATTCCAAAAAGACAAAACGGTTTGGTTGTTCTAGTGGTAAAGCAAAGCTTGAACCATGGAAGAGTCTTCAAGCGATAGATTGAAGCGCTCTCTCGAAGTTATCTTCGGCTGATGAAACACGCTTCACAAGCACATGTTCAGGGTGTGATAATTTCAGCTGGCTGTAGAAAAAAAAAAGAAAGGGAGATGCATAAATGGGAGATTAACCAATGCTTTTAATAACGGATTTAGTACACAACTGCTCTCAACTAACTTTTCCAAGTAGGTGATGCAATGTTTACCTTAAGTAACGTGATGATGATTTGCCAACATGAAGACCGCAGACGACAAGGTTTGCAAGAGTTTCTGGGTCTTTAGCATCCTGCAATCGCCACACACTTGCCCATATTACATTAAAGCCAAGAAAGCGAGAGAAGTCAAGCAACCTCGATCTCTAGTTACAGACACGCAAGCCTAATTTTAGTTACCTTGTTGAGTGCTTCAAGTAGTAGCGATTCGGCTTCATCAAAGTTACCCATTTGCATACAGCAAACTGCTTTGCTATTCAAAATCAAGCAAGTCATTGGGTACCTCTCAGAAAAATCCTGGAAAATGAGATAAGCTTCTTGTATCTTTGAGCCACCCTAAAATCACACAACGTCTTAGTAAAAAAGAAGCAAAACAAACTCTTTATAGAATAGTCCAAAACTAAATTGTTTATGTTTATTTTTTCATTATACCACTGCCAGGTTCAACCACGCGGTAGCAAGTTGAGTGAGAGTATGGTCTTCGTCATACTGTTGCATCACTCTGAGCTGTTTCTCAGCGTAATCTGATCTATGCATCTTAATGAATATCTGGACATTCAAAGCATGCCTAAAAATGCAAAGGACAATAAACAATCTATGAGCATGGAAACCTAGCCATCATTACTTACTCCTACAGCAAGGGAAAAAATCGAAAAAAAAATCTCACAGATCCATAGTTCCTCCAGCATGAGTGTGTTTCAAAGCTTCATTATAATCTTCCTCATGCATGAAAATAGTACCAGCAATCAACCTCAAAATAGCATTGTTCCCTATTGTTGAATCTGCTAACCATTCCTTCAAACTTGAAATGGTTGATTCCTGACCAAGAACTCATAAACATCAATGTGCTAGTAGTCAATATACTATATTATAAAATTCTAAGCACGTGTCTGTGATCGGGTTGTAGCATGGCGTTCCATGGATCCTACGGGACCTGAGTTCGAATCCGCCTACACTCAAATTATCACAAGGTGTGGCCATAGGGGCTTTCACATTCTCTCCATTTTTTTATATTATAAAATTCTATGAAAATAAAAATAATAGAAAATTTTACCATTTTTCTACATACTGGATCGGATATGATTTAGGTATTTTTTTTTGTTCGGATTCGATTCGGATCTAGTCTTTGGCTACGAATGCTTAGGCCTACAACGCACATATCGATGAGAGCTTCTAATGAATATATTCCGAGTTACCTTATTATCAGGACTCGATAGATACATAGCGAGGAGCTTGACTGCCTGCAATGGAGTCGCGGCGGCTTCATCGATCTCACTGATGACAAGCTTTTTACAACAACAGCACAAAATTCGAAAAGAAACAGATCAAAACGAGATCCGATCTAGAGAACAACAAGACGCTTATGGAGATGAATAGAGAGAGGAAACCTGATAGCTACCGAGGGCGATGTACGAGCGGAAGACGAGACAATCGCGTTCCACGGCGTCTTCCGACGAGAGGTTAGGGATCTCGCTGTTGTTGATCGCCGTTTGATAGGCTCCGAGATAGAAGGTGTTTCGGAGGTTGAAGAGGTGATCTGGTCCTGCTCCTCCCATGGCTGCCATTGCTTGCTTCTTCTTCTTCTTCTTCTTCTTCTTCTTCTTCTAGATCTCTCACTCACAGATCCCAAAAGAAACAGAATGAGAGAAAAATTAAAACGAACTTAAGTAAACGGGTTAATTGCATTTTGAACCCCTTAAATTCGAAATATTATGAATAAGAGCCTGTTTGTTTTGAATAGAACGACCAACATCCTAGCTTTGATTAGTGAAGGGCCTTATGCGATAAAATAACCGTTCAATTTCTTTTTAACTCATGGGCCTATAGTTATTTCCGTAAAACATCTATTTGGAAAGCTAAACGTCTTACGGTTGGGCAGTCTTTATTATACGGTCGTGAAATCCTCGATGTTGGAATGCAACATAGTATCTGTGCTGGTAATGAGGTTGTTCTTTCTGATATTTGGCTCCCAACTTTACCTCCACGTGCTCCTCGCCTTCTACCTTACACCAATCCAACTCTCCCTGTCAAGATTCTGATTGACCGCTCAACAAATACTTGGCAATGCTACAATATTTAATAGAGCAGTCTGATATTTTTCTGATTCGGAAGCTTTATTTACCTTTCGCTCCAGTATCAGATGCTATTAGCCATATACAATGGATGTGAACTACACTGTCAAATCTAGCTATCATTGTATCACAACAAACCATCAAACCGATGTGTACCACCACGTTTTTTTTTTTTTTTTTTTTTTTTTTTTTTTTTTTAAAAA
>OVBX01006258.1:0-12051 GCA_900406325.1 Erucastrum elatum
ATATTTTATCTACTAATTTCAAAATTATGCTTATAATTTAAATTTTATTTTTAAAAATGAATTTTACAATTAAAATTTATTTCTTAAAATAAAATTTTGCATTTAAAATATAATTTAATTTATATAATTAATTTAATTTATAGAATTAATATAAAATATAATTTATAAATAATTAATTATATATAATTTATTTATTAAATTTATATCATTAATTTATACTCCCTCCGTCCCAAAATAAGTAGTGTTTTAAGTTTTTGCACGTTGATTAAGAAATTACAAATTTTTATTTCATCTTTATCGTTTGCCTAAAAACAACATTGATTAAAGTAATTTCAACCAATAAACAATCATACTACAAAATTTAAATAATTAAAAATATTGAAATACATTTATTTTTTATCTAGAAACTTGAAAACATCACTTAAAATGAGACAAAAAACATTTCTCTAAAACTCCACTTAAAGTGAGACGGATGAAGTATAATTTTTATATAATTTATATATTAGTTTAATTAAATATAATTATATTATATTTTAAATGTGAAATAATATTTTTTTTAAAAAAATATTTAAATTGTAAATTTATAGTAGAAATCAAAATTTTATTTTCTGAATATAAAAATAATTTTACTATATTACTGAATCAAATACAAGAACTAATTATATATTTTTCTTAAATTTATAAATTGTAAATGTAAATGATTTTTCAAAAGCTTCATATGAAAAGGTTTGTCAGCGAACATTTGGAGAATATTAGTATTTAGTAAATGCATTTCTAAATGCTTTTATAACAAATATTGATTGGATAATGTAGAGCGCTAATGCTAATGTTATACCAATCAATGCCTTAGTAACTATACATAGTGAAATTGTTTTTTTTTTCTAAATCTTATTATATAAAGCTTAGTTTTCAAAGTTTCTAATTAACACGATCGCGACACATGGCGGTTATATATTTTAGATCGCGACATGTGTTAAAATAAAAATCCATATGAATTAAAAATATATTTTTTTATAAAATAGTAATTTTACTTTTTTCAAAAACTATATAACAAAATAAATTTGTGCAATATTTAACATTGATTTTCCTATTTACTTACTTTCATAATAAAGAAAAGATAATCTTCTTAAAAAAATCGTAAAGATTTTTTTTTTTTAAATAGTAAATTTCGTTTTAAAAATAATTTATAAAACGAAATTTATCATATAATTTTTTTTCTATAATGAAAAGTAATTTTCCATTTTTAAATTTACAAACAAAAGATTATTTGATTGTAATTTTTCTTCAAATAATTTTACCTTTGTTTAAATATATAATTACTAAAATATATATACTTAGATAATAAACAAGAATTTGAAAAAAGAAACATTACCATATATTTTTTTACATAATAAAACTTAGTTTTCGAAGTTGCTAATTAACACGATCGCGACACATGTTAGTTATATATTTTAGATTGCGACTTGTGTTAAAATAAAAATATAAATTAATTAAAAAGATTTTTTAAGAAATAGTAATTATCCTTTTTTACAAAACCTATATAACAAAATAAATTTGTGCAATATTTAACATTGATTTTCCTATTTACCTACTTTCATAATGAAGAAAAGATAATCTTCTTAAAAAAATTCGTAAAGATTTTTCTAAAAATAGTATCTTTCGTTTTAAAAATAATTTAAAAAACGAAATTTATCATATAATTGTTTTCTATAATTAAAAGTAATTTTCCATTTTTAAATTCCTAAACAAAAGATTATTTGATAGTAATTTTTCTTCAAATAATTTTACATGCGTTTAAATATATAATTACTAAAATATATATATACTTAGATAATAAAAAATAATTTGAAAAAAGAAAAATTACCATATAATTTTTTACATAATTATTTTCGTTATAATATAAAAATATGTTTTGGTTATATTATATAAAAAGTACTATGGAATCATTTATTTTAATTTTTACAAATATGTTTTNTTACCAATATATTTTCCTTTTTATTATCAAAAAATGAAAAGTACTATGGAATCATTTATTTTATATAATTATAATAAATATACTTTAATACTATTTATTTTAACAATTTTTAATTAAATAAGTTATAATATCATGTTCATTATCATCAAAAAAAACAAATAAGGAAATAACTGACAAAAATAATGAAAAGTTTGTATTTGTTAATTAAATAATTTGTAATATCATGTTTATCACCAGATTCTTTTAAAAAGGAAAATTACCAAATAATTTTAATAAGAAAAACTAATTTTAAAACTATTTGACAAGAGATGATTTTTAAAAGTAATTTTAAAACAATTTAATAGTATTTCCAATTTTATTTTTAAAATTTTAAACAAAAAAGTTGTCAAATAATTTATTTAAAATAATATATTTTTCTTCATTTCTAAATAAATGTAATTGTAAAAAAAAAATTGATAGTAATTGTCGTTCTCTATAATCTTAAACACTATAAATTGTAAAATAGTGTTTAATAGTAGTTTTACTTTCTTCAAATCCTAATAAAAAATGTTTGTAAAATAATCATTTTAAATAGGATTTTATAAATAATCAACTTTCTTATTTGAATAGTTAATTTCATTTTTAAAATCATAAACCAAAAGAAACTACAACTATTCACATCTATTTATATGATTAAGCTCTCTCATATTTTATAACATCTCATATTTTGATATCAAACAAAATAAGTGATATTAGAAAATATTAGTTGAGTATTTCTTGAAAAATTTTAAAACTATTTCATAGTATTTCCACTTTTTATTTTTAAAATTTTAAAGAAAAAAATTGTCAAATAATTTATTTAAAATAATATTTTTTTCTTAATTTATATAATTGTAAAAAAACATTTGATAGTAATTGTGCTTCTCTATAATCTTGAACAATAGAAATTGTAAAATAGTGTTTAATAGTAGTTTTCCTTTCTTCAAATCCTAATAGAAAAATATTTGGAGAATAATCATTTCAAATAGTTTTTATAAATAATCAACTTTCTTATTTAAATAGTTATTTTCCCTTTTAAAAATTATAATTTAAAAGAAACTACACCTATTCACATCTATTCATATGATTAAGCTCTCCCATAATTTAGGTTAAAATATTTGCATGTTCTTTCACATCTTCGCGTATTATTTTTTTTTAGGCGTTTGCACATATAGATGATATGCTTGTGTACGTAATTTAATGAGGAAAGTTAATGTGACTATTATGCTTATGTATGATTATGTTTATGTGTTTTTATTATTTTCAACATATGACGTTGCTTATGCTATTATAGGTCATGCTACTAAAAAATCTAAATCAAAGAAAAAGACTTTGCATGGAACAAGATTACTAACTATTAAAGCAGAAATACTAACCGAATGTTGCGTGAAAAAATGAAATTTTTCTATGCTACTAAGAAAATTTGTTATGCTATTGTAAGTCATGCTTCTAAAGAATATAAATCAAAGAGAAGACCTAGACAACATGATTATTGAAGTAGAGATCCTTATTAAAAGTTATGTGGGAAAACGAATTTTTATTCATAGACAAACATATGCAAGGTGGCTTATGCTATTATAAGTCATGCTACTAAGAAATATAAATCAAAGAAAAAGAGTTTGCATGAAACAAGATTACTAATTATTGAAGCAGAAATACTAACCAAACGTTACGTGAATAAATGAATTTTTCTATGCTACTAAGAAAATTTGTTATGCTATTGTAATTCATGCTTCTAAAGAATATAAATCAAAGAGAATACCTAGACAACATGGTTATTGAAGTAGAAATCCTTATTGAAAGTTATGTGGGAAAATGAATTTTTATTTATAAACAAACATGTGCAAGATGACATTTCAAACTGAAAAGATCTATTCCCAATATGGTTTGTTATCTAATGATTGTCAACAAGAGTTAAAACTTAAAAAAAAGTTTATCTATATTTGTCAAGTCATGTTTTACAATTATACGCCGTCCTATAATAAATCACTATAACTACAGAGTTTTAAATTTTTTAAACATAACGACAATTGTTTTGTACAAAATATTATATATCAAGAAGTTTTTAATAATAGATGATATTGTATACATAAAATGAGGTTAAAATCACACTATAGATGCTAAACTAATCAAACTTGAATGTTTTATTTAGAAATATATTGGATATTTAGATAACTATCAATAATACATGTTGATTAGTGTTCTTTTTTCTTTAACGCTGTATTCATTTCATCAAAAGAGCAAATAGATTGTTCAGGGGTCCGACTCCAAAAGAGAAATAAAACAAAAGATAGATTGAAACACCAGTAGGTGACATCAACAAAAACAAAGGGAAGAAACAAAGCAGAGCTGAGGAGACTTCATGAAGCAGATTCTCTGGCTAGGAGGGGTGATAACCAGCGTGGACCTCCCGCAGCGACATAGGAGTGAGAGTTCACAGTTATATATGCGACATTGGTGTTCTGTAACATTATAATTTTGGATTTTGATTTTTTTTTAATTTGTCTTAAACAATAAACAATATAGAGAGTTCACAGTTTTATATGTTTTAGCTAACTACAACTAATATTATCTTAAAAAACATAAAAGTGAAGTATTTGTTAAAAAACAAAAAAAAAATAATATATTATTTAAAACACTGTGATTATTGAAATAAAAATACTAATAAAAATTTATGGAAGAAAAGAAATTATTATTATTAAAATAAGTCACCAGTATATAATGAAAAAAATTCTAAGAACTAATGTGAAATTCTTTTTATTATTTTTGTATTCGCAAAACTAAAACATCAAATAAAATCCGTGCAACGTACGGATCCATATCTAGTAAAAAATAAAAGAAAAGTGTTCTTTTCCACTTTCGGATAATTTAAAGTGTCTTTCTTGTATCTCAAAGATAAACAGTTGAAAGCCCATAAGCCCAATAACTGATTTTTAGTTCGAGAAAAAAGAAAGAAAAATCCAAACAAAGTCGACGGTGAACCCTTCCCCTCTTGGCCGCCTTCTTCCCGAGATGAATCCGCCACCGAAGCTCCGCTGATCTCTCTTGATTCCCTAAAGTTCTACGCTCTTCCCTTCTCTTCTATATTTCAACACTCCTGTTCGATTTCACGAATTCAAATCAGAAGCATTTGCTTCCTTTGCAGTTACAAATCGAAAATCTCCCTTCTGATTCCAACCAAGGGTCGTGTTCCCTTGTTCGATGGCGGTTTGGCGTATAATCACTCGATCGTACATCAAGTACGCATCAACACAACTAACCAGGAACTACAGCCAAGCATGTCTTGCCACCTCCCTCACTCACGCCGTGAAGCAGACTAAGTTGTCATCTTTCGACATCCCAAATTCCGACATCGTTAGAAAGCCTTCTAAACTCTTCGAAACTGTCAGGTTGTTTGCCACGTCAGCTCAGGTACACTCCTTTATCCTCCTCTCGGCACTGTGTTTACATTTGATGATGCGTTACAAAAGATCTGGAACAACAACCCTGCAAGATTTGCTTTTTATCCTATGATGTTTGATCATGATTTATAACTTCATACTTCCGTTATTTTGTTCAGACAAGGAGGCAGGAAGAGGACGTTGAATCTGATGGTCCTCGTCTCAATGAGAAGATTACTGCCGATACTGTTAGATTGGTTTCAGCGGAAGGTACTCTCTTTCTTTCATTTACATGCTTTTGTTACTATGTTCCTTTCTGGTTGAGTATCTTTAGATTGACTCGGTGAAAAGTCTCTTGTGTTCCTATATATTTTTCCTAAAGAAGTGTCTGTCATCTGCTTAGAGCTTTATAAACACACAAAGAAAATTAGAAAAGATAAATGGAATTTTCGAAGATTTTGATAACTGAGGAAAAATGTGATTTGGTATTTGTTTTATCGTTGTGCAGGACACTGCATTGTATCACTGAAGGAAGCTCTCAGACGGGCTAAGGAGCTCAAGCATGACTTAGTTGAGGTGATTTGTTAATTTGAACTATTAGTAATTCTGTAAATTGTTTCTTTATGTGTATCATGTAGACTACAAGTGTCTCTCTTGAGATCTCTTAGTATAGTTCTAATCTGTTTGTACTCTTCTTTGTCTTGTAGGTCCAGAGAGATGCTAACCCACCAGTGTGTAAAATTGCAGACTATGCCCATGAGAAATACAAAAAGGCTCAAGTAGGAAAGGAGCGTGCTAAGGCCAAGGTCGGTGATAATGCCCTACTCATACTTCAAATTCCTCCAGCTTTTTTTTTTTGGGTATTTGCGCCTTGATTTTATTGTTTTGATGCCTTTTTCTAGCGTGCTGAAGTAACAATTCGTCCTGAGGTTAAGGAAATTCGATTTACTCCAAAGATTGTAGGTTTCTCTTCTCAGTTTCTTTCTCTTCTCTTCTCTCAACTGTGTTAATGATTAAACCTACAACGAAAATTTTCTTTTTCTCTCTTCAGGATGCAAAGGACTTACAGTTCAAAGCAAATCAAGCAAAGAAACTGATGGAAAGTGGATATCGTGTGAAGGTATATTTCAAAGTCCCAAACTTGGAAGAAGGAAACATCTTTGTTGAGCAATTTTTCATACATCTCTTTTTGTTCTTCTAGTGCCATGCAGTTCCTGACAAGGACAAGAAGAAGGAGCTTGAACCAGAGAAGCTGCTTGAGTTATTATCTCGCTTCACTTGTTATGTAAGTCTCCCCTGCTTTTGTTAATCTAGTTTTCATGCATTTGCTTTGGTTTAAATCATATTCTTGTATAGATTGAGGATGCACTTGTGGAGTTCGGGCCAGAGGCGGATAAATGTAACGCCGTTGTGGTAGTTAGACACGCCAAGTTTGGACCGCCCAAGAAAGGAAAGGCGATAAAACTGAAGGATATGAACATAAAAACTGCAGCCAGAATAAAAGATGATTCACCAAAGCTTGATAGCTCAGATGCTGATGATGATGATCAGGGAGTAGCTATAGAGACACCTGAACCAGTTAAAATCCAGAACAGATATGCAAAAGGTGAACCGAGCAATGACTTCTCAGAAGGCAGAGATGCGAAACGGTTTGAACCTCAGGCTCCAGAACGTCCTCGGATCCAGAACCAACAACCCAATGGGCGCTTCGATCCTCAGTCTCCAAACCAGCCTCCAGGCCCACCACGGCCACGGTTCCCTAACCAACAACCTACCGGGAGGTTTGATCCTCAGTCTCCTTGTCCAACACAGCCTCGGTTCCCAAACCAACAACATGCTGGGCGGTTTGATCCTCAGTCTCCAAGTCCACAACGGCCTCGGTTCCCAGACCAAGCTCCAAACCAGCAGCCCTCTGGGCCATCTCCACCTAGATTCCAAAACCAGTATCCAAATCAACAAGCTACAGGTCGGTTTGGAGTCCAGCCACCAAAGCCGCCACCCCGAGCTCCACCACCACCACGTCCACCAACCCGGTTGCCAAATGATACTTCGAACCAACAACCTGCAGCCTCTGGAAGAGCTACGGGTGAGGCTCCAAGTTATGGGATTTTCAGCACCCCAAATACGAAGTAGGAACCAGCCTATTTAAAAGAAACCCGTAGGACTCGAATCTTTGTGATGCTTTTCTTGGGACTCATTATTTTATGTATTAACTAATAGTGTCCAATAATGCATACACTTGTAAGTCTCATTCAATTTGTTTTGGTCATCTTTGATACAAGAAAGCTTAGAGACCATTTGATTTCATAAAAGTTATAATGAGATAATTTTTAAATAATGTCAATACATAATATAAAACATCGGAAAATAGTAAAATGGAAAACCCTTCAAGTGGGTTTGTCCAAATCGTAATTAGTTGATAAGATACGCGCAGGGTGAGTATTTGAGTTAATTTGCTACAAATACATAAAAAAATCAGAAATTAGGTATCTACCAAGCACAGTATCTGGAATCATAGTCAAATGAGATAAATCTGCAAGGAAGGAGATGATGAGCAAGTAGAAAAGAAAACAGAGTGTTGGCGAGGTGAGTTTGTGGAGAGAGAATGGAGATTGTGTGTATTGAGATTTTCCATAGAAATGAAGTGGAGAGAGAGAGAGAGAAACACGATATGGAGTATGTAGAAGTAGTAGGGGTAGCACAGACAATAAAAAAAATGTATAGTGCATAATAGTAACTAATGGTATATAGCTAATTACGCATAAATGTGTAGGTAGTGAATGCAAATTCCTTAAAAAAATTAATATATAAACATTGGGTTTTGACTTTTGAGAAAAAAGAAAAAGAGAAAATTTTACATTTACCACTTGTTTACTAATACCTTTCATCTTTACCTTCAATGGAAACACATTTTTAAGAATACCACAATTATTAATGGACGAATTATTAAGAGTGCGTTATCTCAGGTATCTTTTGAGTCTTAATTTTTTTATCTGGATATTTTCACCAGGAATCGGTTTAAAAAGACCCGACCCAAAGCAGAACCGAATGTTTACAAGTATCTTTTGAGTCTTAATTTTTTTATCTGGAAAGACCTGAACCCGAAAAGAACCGACACGAATAGATCTGGACCCGATAAAAACTCATTTGTACCCGACTTAAAAACATGTTTATTCAAAACTATGATTTATTTTGTGTTTATATATATATATATAAACACTATTTTATATGACTTGTATTAATTTGTGAAGTTTTTCAGAAAAAAACATTATATAGAAAACAATTTATCAACAAATAAATAATGAATAGAAGTTAGAAATCATATTGTTACTTTTTATTTATAGATTTTGAAAAATTTAACGTAATATAATGAATTTTAAAAGTTTAAAAATAATATAAGTGGGTTATACGAATCCGAACTAAACCCACAAAGATCCGAACCGAAACGAACTAAAATTTAGAAATATCTTAATGACACTAAAATTTTTGGACTAAAAACTCAGAATCTTAATAAATCCGAACGCTGAAATAGTTTTCCTATGGTATTTTTGGGGCTAAGCCCGGGTTTTTCCATTTATTTTAGTTTAATTTAAATTACATTAACTAATATATTGAGCAAAACAATATTATACTTGAGTATCTATATTATATATTGCTAAATGATTAAATAAAATAACTTCACAAAATATGAATTTTTTTGTATAATTAAACTTTACTTACAATAGGATAAACTATTTTTGAACAAAACAAATGCATAATAAACTACTCCATATGTTCTCGAACAACGGAATACAAATTCTGGATCAGTTGATCACGTTATGATAATTTTAGTGAGTTTGTAATGACGAAGGAATAAGCCAGGATGCTGAAGATGACACTGATCGCTCGTGTTGCTGATGGGTTGTGCCTCTAGCTGACTTGCCAGATTCAGACATGCATAAGTATCATGCGTAGTCTCTGTTTATGAATCTTTCTAGAGGGGATAATGAAGCTTTAAGAATGTCCGCTGAGACTGGCCCAGATGTCTTACAGCATCGAAAACATGTGTTCTTTATTCTTCTAGCCAAGCTACGTTAGTGAAAAGCTGGACTGCAAGCAGACCCATCTGTTCTTTCTCCTGTGATCAATCAAGAGCACATAAATATCTACATGAGTACATATGTTGTAATCAGCTTCATAGTGATTATAGTTTGCTTGCAACCTTTGTCCTCAAATGTATCATAAATCTCAAAGGAGCAACATTCCAGGAAAACTCATCCTCAGTACTAATAAGAAATTGATGATCACTAACCAGAATTTTGATATCCATGTATCGTCAAACTCGTGAACGGACAATTCCATTATCAGCAAGCATCAAAGCACCAGCCTGCTAAGGAGTTAGATAGCATTAGTCAGTAATTCTAGGTTACTTGGAAGTTTCATTGCAAGGAACCATTTATCAATGCAAAATTTCAATGCAAAATTCACAAATTTCAAGATCTTCAGCCACAGTTGCAGTCAACTCAACTGATGTCAGCTGTTGTCCAAATCGTTAAAAAAAGAAAGATAAAAGTTTGGTATATAGTTGATTACCATTACGTCATCTCTTCCAGTCAGAGGACAAAGTTTTCCTTCTTTCTGATATCTGAAAATTCTTAAAAAACTGTTTATCATCAACAAAAGTGAGAAACAAATACTCTACTGAGAGATAGGAGTCGCCTGAATCTTTCTTTTACTGTTTTGATCTCTGAAACTGACCTTGCAAATTACTCCCCAACATTGAACCAGCGCTTGTATACCCATTCTTCTGCTCCCATAATAGGCTATGTCTTCACAATCTCCGTTCCTCAGCCTCGAATAAGTGCACCAACAAAGGCGATTCTCTTAGATTCTTCATAATCTCGATGACCGAATTCCACAAACCACTCATCCAGCTTATCCCGGGGCACAACGAATCCGCAGCCTTTCCTTTATCAGATGTTCTTCCGTTCAAGCTGAACTGATGCAAAATCAGCCATCGTTATTGAAATGAATGCACACGCGCCACCATCGCAATAATCTATTCCGCTATTTCATCGCCAGCTAGTTTCCCCAACAATACCACTCCCTCCGGCGTCATCTCTTCACCTCAACCCTGCCTTCCTTCCATCGCCGGCCAATCCTCCGCCGTTGCAGTATAAAATATCCTAAGCTTTAAAGTTCTTGTCAATCGCTACATCTTTGCCAGAGAAAATGCAACTGTGAGCGGTCTTATAGAAAGTTTAAGATTGTTCGATTACTAATTTGAAGAGGAAGAACTGAGTGCTGTTTGTAACCGGAGACGATTTGGTTTCACCATTGGCGAGAGTTACAAAGAAACGATAATCTGAGGAACGTCTCTCTTACGGGCCCTCCTATGAACGAAGAAATCCCATCACGAATGTGTTTTAAAGAAACGGTGAGTTTCGACCTCATGGGACACGTATCGCAACAATTAGAAACTGACATGGCATCCCATGTGGACACTCCAAGAGAGAAGAAAACTCTTTTATATATAAATAGATTTTTTTATTTAGTTGAAATTTCTTTTGTTAACAATATTAATTATTATTTTGTAATATTTTTAAGTAATGTGAAATTTTAAACTATAAAATTTAGAATTTAAAAATGTTTTATGTTAATTATTTATAGTATAATTTAAGTTATTTTGTAAATATTTAAATATATATGATAAATATTGATTAAATTTGAGTGAATTTGAAGATATCATAAATTTTTTAGATCTTAAATATCTGAACCCGATATGGAGCCAAAAATATGAGTATTTTACAGGTATTGAAATTATAGAACCAAACCGACCTAGACCCGACCCAAAAAATTATAAGTACCTATATAGATCTAATTTCCAGGATCCGAAGGATCCGGACTCGCCAAGACCCGACCCGAACCCGGCCCGAGGACCCGGAGGCCCAGGCCTTTACCTTATCAGACGTATTTTCTCTTTTTTTGGTCATGATAAAGCACTTATAGCTGGAGGCACATTTTATCTTATTTTCTCATGTGTATTTGTACATAACTACCTCTCTCGCTTGGTTAAAGGAAACAAGAGGCTAGTTAACAGTGGGCCATATTTACTGAGTTTATAGATAGTTGAATTTTCTAGTGACCAGCGGATTTAAAGTGGAAGAAGATTGGATGGTTTCAATTAGCTATACTGTGGTTTTTTTAAAAAGAAAATGAGCACACATAAATAACGAAGGGCCATATTTTCTTTTTTGATATTATTAAATCACTTTTTCACCTATGTATTTGTTAGCTGTTTTTTATAACAAACATTTATATCTTTTTTGTAAAATAAATTATATTTTATTTTCTGTTACATCTTAACATCCATTTTAATATATTTTATATAATTTGTAAATCAAACTTGTGGACAAAAAATGCTAACGAGAAAAAGTTTAGAAATATGTACAACCCGTGGACAGGAAAAAAAATATACATTTGAGTCTTTGAACCTTGACAAAAGACAATATGTCTATGAGTTACTATGTTGAAACGAGTCTCTCTGATATGCATATGTGTATACGTGTTTAGAGAGTAAAAAATTCAATTATCAATTCTTTCCATCACCGTATTTCTCTTCTGTGTACAAATAATTCTTCAACAAGAACGAAGCATCTCTCTCTCTCTCTCTCTCTCTTTCTCTCTCTCTCTCTCTCT
>OVBX01006259.1:0-12050 GCA_900406325.1 Erucastrum elatum
TTTATTAAAAATCACACATGAATTAGAAGTCATGACTTCTATTTTAATATAATAGATAATTAACATAAAATCCGTAAATCTATCTAAATTCCCTAAACTAACCACCTAATCTATCTGAAACTAACTAGAGAGGAATTAGGGAGACTTACCATTGCTTGGAAGTGGAGAGGGAATGAAGAGGAAGTTGAGACGAAATGAAACAGTNCCTGCGGTTGCGCGTATATATAAGATTAGGTTTCCTCGTGATTTCCTCGTAAATTAACGAGGAAAGACAGAGGCACGTGTTACATATCCTCGCAAAGCCCATGTATACTAATGAGGAAAGACAGAGGCCCGTGTTTTTTTTACGATGAAATACAGAGGCCCGTGTTTATACACTACGAGGTCTTTACGACAATTTCTGCTTACGTGGAATTAACGAGTTCTTTTTTTCAAGTTTCCTCGTAAGTTCCTCGTTATATTACGTGGATATAACGAGATATATGTCCTAACCCGTAAAATCTGAAACCCCAAACCTCAAACCCCATCTTTTTATCTTCTACTTCATATATTCCAAACCCATCTTCCCTTTAACCGCAATCTCTTCTTTTCCAAATTTGATTTTTTTTTTAACTTTTCGTTTTCTAATTCGGAAATACTTTTTAAACTATTTTTTTCAAATTTTTAATATTTATTTTTTATTTCATAAAAATTTAAACCTTATTTTGAAATCTCTACAAACTTAACTCTGAACAGTAATTGTTTTACACATATTAAGAAAAATGATTTTTTACAACCTTTTATTTTTGAAAATGATCTAAAATAACAAAAATAAAACCTCAATTTGACTGTGTAAATTTGTATTATAAATTGAGATTGATCCAGTCTTCCAGCAAATATTCTTTAAACAAGTCTGCCAATTCATTCATGCACCTTTCAGGTAGATTGTGATCAGTTTTAATATTCATCATTTTAGCAGCCAACAACAATTTAGAGAGACCTTCTCTATAACAACTGTAAAGTGGCTGATTTGCCGCATTTAACATTTCATATAACTTTTTTGCATATATGTTACGTTTTTCATCTTCATCATGAGCTACAAATGCATCAGCTACCATATCTTGAACCCTATCATAATTTACCACCTGCTCCTCCTATGGTAACTATGTTCATTATGCAATTGATTTTTTTTTTGTTGAAATGTGAATATTATTAATCAACAAAAGAAAAAATACTTACAACCTAAAGCATACATCTGCTAAGGAGCAGAGCAGCAGCAGCATCAGTTCCAGATAGAGAAAGTTGAAAATTTAAAAACAGAGTAGAACAGAAACATTGAAAAAACAGAGCAATGGAAAGGCTAAAACGTAGAGTCCAAGTATCCCGTAGAGGCTACTGCAACGTCTTGAGCGTGGCTGAGGCTTATGCGTATGAGGAGCTAACTTCCGCTGGCAGTAGGAAGAGAAGTCATGGAGTTCCATCTCGGCACTAAGTCTGGGCTATTGTTCGTAGGTGACGTAAGAGATTTGAGCCGATATCGGATATCTGCATCAATTCTGTACGCTATATTCAGGGGAGAGTGGATGGGATTCTGATGCTTTCTCCCATTTCGCTCTCTCCAGATGGCATAGACAGTTACCTGAAAAGCCAACTTCACAAGAACTGCATCAGATCTTGACAGCCTATTCCGCGAGAGGGAGTGGAGCGTTGTGGTCCAGTCTGGTGAGATGCGGCTACATAAAACCTTTGAGCATAATATTGTCCATACAGTGTAGGAGAATGGACAAGCAAAAAATAGATGATCTCTTGTCTCAAAAGGCTCTCCGCATAAGAAACATGAATGACTCTCTCCCCATATAGAAATTCTATCACCTGTTGGGAGTCTGTTACGAATCGCAATCCAGGTGATGAAGGAAGCTCGGGGAATAGCTTGTGGAAACCAGAGAGCAGTGTGCCAGTCTACTATATTCCTTGTAGTTCGTATCTGTTCCCAGGTCTTTTTTGCAGAGAAGTCTTCTTTGTAAACGTCCTCACCATGTTTCCACATATGTTGATCATCCCCTGTATCCACATTAGGTGGATTAGATGAGCGTATGTGACTGAGCATGTCGCGCACATGCGATCCCCGACAGCGACGAATGGTCCAAGTGGTTCCATTGCCTGCTTCCGCAACTTTAGCCATCCTACGCAATCCCAGAAGTCTAGTTCCTGACTCACCAGCAATCTCTATTAACTTCCCCAGTCCTGTCCAGTTATCAAACCAAAAGAACGTTGAGAGGCCATCATTTATCTTGACTCGAAGAAAGTTGTACGCCACTGTTCGCATCCGCATTAATTTTTTCCAGACCCATGACCCCCGATTTCCAACTATAGGTTCCCATATTGATTGGTTTCGCAGTAGGTAGTGCTTACACCAATTCACCCAGAGAGAGTCCACATTAGAAATAATCCGCCAAATTAATTTCAAAGAAAAAACCTGAGCCATTTCATGAAGTTTCCGAAGTCCTAATCCACCTTCCCTTTTAGGGACACACAGGTCATCCCAAGCCACCTTAGCTTTAGAAGTGATGTGCGGAGAACCAGACCAAAGGAAAGCTGCACATAGACTTTCAATTTTATCATAACAGTGCTGAGGTAGACGGAAAGCTGAGCTCCAGAAATTGATGATGCTATTTATTACTGCTTGGATTAGAAGAAGCCGTCCTGCAAAAGACAAAGATTTGCTAGACCAGGAAACCATCCTTGAACGAACTCTATCAATTAGAGGCTCATAATCTGCTTTCTTCATGCTTCGAGTCGTAAGCGGAAGTCCGAGATACCGAATGGGAAGCTGACCCATTGGGATCCCTAGTTCTTCAGCAGACTGTAATGTGCCCCCTTGAGATATCCCAACAATGTACAAAGAAGATTTAGTAGCGTTAATGACAAGGCCAGATTCCTGGGCAAAATTGTCCATTACCTCTATAGCTCCTCTAAGAGATGACTCTGATCCATCCATAAAAATAATCATGTCGTCTGCGAAACTAAGATGGGTCAGGTTCAGATCTTCGCACTGAGGATGATACCCAATCTTATTTTCTATTGCAGCGTTATTAAGCCTAAGAGAGAGGACGTTGATTGCAATCACAAACAGATATGGAGAGAGTGAGCATCCTTGACGCAAACCTCGTTTACTGGTGAAGAAGCCCTCTAGTTCACCATTCACAGAAACAGAGAAGGAAGCTGAGGTGATGCAACTGTGAATCCAGGATATAAACACAGCAGGAAGTCCCATAGCGGCTAGAGCTTCAATGATAAAGTCCCAACGTACTGTATCAAAAGCTTTTGATATGTCCAGTTTTAATGCTGCTCTAGGGGCAATAGAATCCTTGTGATAATCTTTAACTAACTCTGTGGCCAGCAAGACATTCTCCAGTAGGAGTCTATCCTGAATGAATGCACTTTGATTTAGAACAATAGCTGCAGGCAGAACCAGTTTTAGACGTCGAGCAAGGATCTTAGAGATGATCTTGTAAATAGTGTTGCAACAGGCTATAGGACGAAAGTCTTTCATAGATTGCGCATCAGTGACTTTGGGTATAAGAGTCAGAATCGTTCCATTCACACCATTCGGCATAAAACCATTCAAAAAGAAAGATTGTATGGCTATGGTAACATCCTTTCCTATTACCGGCCAAGCTGCAATGAAGAATTCTTTAGTGAACCCATCAGGACCAGGAGTTTTATTTGATGGCATCACTTTCAATGTGAGCAAAATATCTTCCTCGGTGACAGGAGCCACTAACTGATCTGCTATGTGATCCGGGCAGTGGTAATCAATGAGCTGAGATAGGTGCAATTCTCCTGACCAAGTATTTTGAGCTTCCTGCTGGAGAAAGTTTTTAAAATGATCAGCAGCGACTTTTTTAATCTCTTCTGGATCTGTAATCCTCACACCCACCGCATTTAGAAGGCTTCTGATAGCATTTTTACTATTTCTCGTTTGAGTAGCACGGTGAAAGAAGTTTGTATTTCTATCCCCGTACTTGTTCCATGTGATGCGCGATTTCTGCTCGAAAAATTTCTCCTCAACTGCCGCGTAATGGTTCCAGACTTCGGAGGCAAGCGCTTCCTCTCTGAAAGTTTCAGCAGATGGGTTTAGGAGGGCAACTTCCTGCTTATGACAAAGATCTTCGTAAGCTTCCTTTGTCTTCTTTGTAATATCTCCGTATCGTTCCTTGTTGAGGGCACGCAAGACTGGCTTCAAGCGTTTCAGTTTTTTCTGTAGCAAATGCAAAGCTTTCCTAGAATGGAAAAGAGGCTCTGTTTCGCTCCAAACCGTTGCCACTGCCTCCATAAAATCAGGGTGTTCCGTGATGTAGTTAAAAAACTGAAAGTGATGTCTCTTATTTACTGGTGGAGAGTCGAGGTGGACGATACTGCGTGTATGATCTGAAATACCATTAGTTTCAAACCTTGCAAAGGAGTTTGGGTAAGCATCCATCCAATTAGAGTTCATCAAGACACGCTCAATTTTTTTCCCTATTGGACCCTCATCTTGATGATTCCACCAAGTGAACTTGGGCCCTTCATAAGCCATATCAGTGAGCTCACAGTCAGAGATTAAAGTTTGAAACTCCCACATGCCTGATTGGGATCCAGAAACCATACCCCGAGAATGGTCATCTGAAGCCAAGATCTCGTTGAAATCACCCATAACAATCCAAGGACCAGAACCAGCATTAAAGAGATCCTTCATTGATCGTAATTCTTCCCACAAGAGAGTTCTGTCCCTCTGAAAATTAGAAGCATAAATGCAGGAAATCAAGAACTCTTCACCTGAAGGTAAGGAGAGAAGAGCCGTCATAAGCTGAGGACTTTTGTACAGAACCGTAACATTAACCAATGGAGACCAAAGTAACCATATTCTTCCCAATCGATGATACTCATAATTTGTTTCATAGTTCCATCCACCAAACGTATATTGAATAATAGCTTCAGAAAATTCTTCTTGAACTCGAGTTTCAAGAAGACACCCAAAAAGAGGCCTAATGTCTCTTATCCAAGACCGAACTGCATTATGTTTGCGCTTTTTGTTGAATCCGCGAGTATTCCACGCAAAAAAGGTCGACATGATCATTATAATCTCCGTGAGGAGGTCTTCTTTGTAGTAGTATGAGGCAAAGTAGGTTGAGCTTTCTTTGGTGCAGCAGACTGTTTTTGGCCTTTATTCTTTCCCTTCTGGGTTGACTTAGGCTTCTTTTTATTGTTTACAGTTTTTTGCGGAGGTAATTCTTCCTCTTCTGAACTCGCATCCTCAGAGCCTGCTTTTATTTCACCTTCCTCTTGCTCATTATCACTTTCTTCCTCGGAGATGTTTGCCAAAATATCGAATCGGGTAGGTGAGATAGCAGCTGAAACTGCTTTGCTCTGTTCTGCCTCTTCGGAACATTGTGTTTTGACGGGAGAGCCTCTAGTATTCTTAGGGATAGTCCATGGCTGATCAACCTCGTTATCCTTTTCGACATGTAGATGTCCAGACTGATCATCAGCTGATTGAGTTGTGATCTCTCGAACATCTGAAACGTCTTTTGATGGTTCTGTTATTGGTGTAGTTTCCTTGGAAGAAACATCTGAAGCTGTGTCTGAAACTGAGTCTGAAATCTTGACAGACTTTGATTTCCCAGAAGTACTAGATTTACCAGTGTTTACTGGTGCACCTTTCCTCATCACCTCACATTCCTTGTCCAAATGTCCCCACGATAGACAAGAGTTGCAGCGAGGTGGAAGCCAAGGATACGTTACGTCAATCAGTATGTCTGGCTCGTCTTTCAGACATATCTTACTCGGCAGAGCTTTTTCTAGGTTTACAACAACCAAGAGACGAGCTACATCCAGTCGTATGCACCTCTCTGTATTGGGATGCAACTTTTTTGATTTCCCAACTAGGTCTCCCAGGAACATGAGCCCTTTTTCAGAGAAGAGCTTATCGGGAACGTTATGGAGATCGACCCAAATTGACAAAGCAGTAAGGTCAGGTGTGTGAGAGGATGATCTTGGATTCCATTCCTGAAAAACCAAGGGAACATCAGAAATATGCCAGTAGTGACGTCTGAGAACTCTCGATCTGATCTGAGCATTATCGATTTTGAAGAGCACAGTCTTGGGATTAATGTATTGTGCATCAATCTTCGAGGGCTTATCCAGAGCAGACCATAAACGGTTCGCTGTTGCATGAACTTTACCGATATGTGGAGGATCTCCAATAAAATATCCCACAATGTAGTTGGTCCAGAGAGGTAACGAATCGCTAACGATTTCAGAAGGAATCGTGGCCTGAGCCACTCCATCGATAATCTCGCAGTTAGAAGCAGAGCAGGTTGAATGGTCTGATGATGAAGGGGTCTTGTTCCATGGGGATTGCTGGGAAGTCAAACGAGCAGGAGAAAGCTTTCCTTCCTCTCCTATCACCGGAGAAGAGGACTCCATGGCCGGAGCGGCCAGGATCAGGGAAACGTGAAGAAGACTCAAAAAAGGAAAGTAAGAAGGGTTTTCGCCGTCGCCACCCTAACTGCAGTCATTATGCAATTGATGATCAACTGGTTCTTCCTGAAAGTTGTTATTACTACTACTAGCTTCATTCTGATCATAATTATAATCTTTTCCATGTTGAAACCAAATATAGTAATTTGGTGTAAAACCTCTATTCATTAAAGGCTTCCAAACATTTTTCACGATTTGCCAATTTCGAATTGTTGCATTTCCTACAAAGACATAACATCTTACCGCTTTTTTGGGCGAGCGGTGTGGAATCTGCTTGATGCATAAATGTCTCCAGCCCCGCAAGGTATTCTTTCACCACTCTCACATTACCATCTCTATGCATATACATTCACCTCTGCAACTCGAAAATATTCCCGGAGCCGGATGATATTTTTTCTTTCTCGTTTTTATTTTTTTTGTTGGCGTGTTTACAATGATGTTCAAACGTCCATATTTATAGGAAATTTTTGAATCTGGTAGTTGAAATTTTGCTAGGAATTTACGACAAAATTTTGTTAGGTGAAACAAAAAAAATCGTGTTTTGCTTATTTCGTCCTCAATTCCACGTCGTACGATTTCTTCTTAAAGAAGATGCTAAATTTACGTCGACCTTACGAGGAAACCAATATTCCTGGTAAAAGCAACGTGATGCTACATTTTATTTACAAGGAAATTGTTTCCTCGTTAAATCACGACGAAATAACATTGACTTTAGTTTACCTCATAAAGGACTCGTAATATCGACGTAATTTTACGAAGATTTATTTTCCTCGCTAATATTCATCGCTAAAGTGGTGTTTTTATGTAGTGAGAAGACTTCAAAAATAGTTTTTTGGATAATAAACAAAACAGTCACATTAGATTGGATCTATAACTTATTTGAATCTAATATATAAACACTATACATAACCAAAATTTATACCACTTTAGGCAGAAAACTTCCTGCAGACTGTGGGAAGTTTTCTGAGAAATCTTTCAAAGTATTCTGAAAAGTCTTTCAAAGTCTCTCAGATCTGGAAAAACCTGCAAATTCAAAAGCATTCAAATGACTTCAAAACAGAGATAAACTTCAAAAATGAAAATTGTATGCTTACAAAATAAACAAAATAGTCATACTATGTTGAATCTATAGCTTTTTAGAATCTAACATATAACGACACACATAAATTCATATAAAAAATTTAGAGATCTACTTTTGGAAGAGTGAAAGATGAGAATCATGTAATCAAAACCTGCAAAAAAGGATAAATTAGTGAGAAGACATAAGAAAGAGTGAGAAATAGATATAAAGCTTGGTGTTTCAATGTTCAAAGAGATTAAAGAGAAGTTAAAGAGAGGTTAATGAGTTTTAGAGTGAGAAACATTAAATTTTTTGTTACAGTCATTTGAGAGGAAGAAAGAGAATGTGTAATTTTTCTTTATATATGGAGACAAAAATTCCAATTAGATTAAATATTTTTGATCCAGAAGACTTCTGGAAGATTTATAGGAGACTTATGGAAGACTCATGGAAGACTCACAGAAGACTTATGGAAGAGTTTGATTTATGCGGAAAACCTAATTATTCCAAAATTTTGGCGGGAACCCTAAAATTTAGGTGGGATGTGCCAGAAAACTTCTTTTGAAGTCTTCTGTGAGTTTTCCAAACCCAAAAATCAAACAACTATGCAAAAAAATCTTTTTTAAACGAAAAAAACTTAGAGAGTGTTTAAATCAAATAATTAGATAGCTACTAAACATATATATGTCAATTTGAAAAAGAAGAAAAATTAAGGTGGGATTTCAAAATCTAACTCTATAGATACCAACAATACTATAACATATGTTATCAAAACCTAAACCAATGACTCATGAACCAATCTACATTAACTCATCTATGGTGAAAATGATTCAGTTTCAGATAAACTAAATTTACATCATTGAGAAATGTTTATTATTACATGATTTCAATTTTTTACCCATGAATATTTTTTTTATAAAATTTATTAATTATTTTAAAGATCTAATCCATGGAAAACATTCTCTGGAAAACTTACGGAAGACTCCAAAAAGATATATGGAGGACTCCAAGAAGACATATGGAAGACTCCAAGAAGACTTATGGAAGACTCCTAGATAAATTATGAAAGACTTTGATTTAGGCGGGAAACCTAAAATTTTCTAAAATTTTGGCGGAAACCCTAAATTCTACTAAAATTTAGCGGAATGTGTCAAAAGATTTCTTTTTAAGCATTCTGTGAGTCTTCCAGACCATAAAATCGATTAACAATGCAAAAAACACCTTCTTAAACTTAAAAGAAACCGATTAACGATGCAAAAAACACCTTCTTAAACTTAAAAGAAACTTAGAGGGGTGCATTCAACTGAGTGTTTTAGGTGATTTGTATTAAAATAACAAATTCACTGTTATTGAAACATGAATTTTAAAAACTCATTTAAAATCCACTGTTATTGAACTTGACATTTCGTAAAGTATTCTGAAATTCACTGTTATTGAAAATATTTTAAGTTGTCGAGTTTTAAAGTTATTAGGTGATTTTAAGGTGTTTAAATGGAGTTTGTTAGTTAAAAAAAAATCAAAACACAAATCCCATGGTTTTAGTTGATATTCTAAAGTGGTTTAACAAAAATCACCTAAATCTCTGCAACTTATTGAAATCATTTAAAACTCCATCAAAAAGCAAATCACCTCAAATGTTAATTTGAATACACCCCCCTTAGAAAGTGTTTAAATCAAGATATTAAATAGTTAATAAGCATATATGAGTCAATTTGAAAAAAAAATGAATGTAAGATCTCAGAATCTAACCCTAAAGATACATACAATACTATAACAAATGTTATCAAACTCTAAACTAATGACCCACAAGCCAATATATATTCACTCATCTATGTTGAAAATAATTCAGTTTCAGATAAATTAAATTTAATTATTTTCTAACAGAGGGTTATAATAGTAAAACTGAACACACGTTTTTTGTTTGTTCATAAGAGGCGTTGTAATTTGACTATTATTTTAGGTTACTTTTGCATTTGATTGAATTTAGGATACATTTTTGTATTCAAAATCAAGTTTTGAGTCATATTTGGCAAATCCCGCTTAAAACTTTTGCTCAGGTAATATTTTTCTTATAGTCTCTTCCCTTTCTTACTAATAGGGAAGCAAAAATAAAAACTATGTTGAAAAAGATAATTATCAAAAGAGATGATTATCCAAAAAGCCACTTGTTTAGTTCTTACACTATCTCATCATCAACACATGTCTCATTCTCTTTCAATGAGATGATGAGTAAGCAAAGAGCTTGTACTATATATATATGTGTACGTGAAAGTTCAATGAATTAATTAAGATCCAAGTTTCTTCCCTTTCTCATTGTTGTACGATCAAAACATAAGATCAAATACTAGAAAATTTCATCTTCTTTTCACTTTCTCGTTGTTTCCAATATTATTAATTCACAACAAACTAACCTTTGTTTGAATACTTATTTACATTATTTACATGGATGTCATTCAAAATTATAAATATAATACATATGAACAAATAGTCTTTACTAAAGACTGACCAAATAGTCTTTACTAAAAACCCATTTTTTTTAACAAGTAAGATATTTGATATAAATAAATATTTTAGAAATCATTATTTAAAATATTATAATTTAAATTTTATACCTTAAATCCTAAATTATAAACTCTAAATCTTAACCCACAAACATCAAACCCCACCTTTATACATATAATCACTGAACTTTAATTCTTAACCAATTAATATTAGAATTTTAAGGGTATATAGTCTTTAATGAAAGTAAGCTATTTTGATCATTTTAAATCTCAGTAATTTTGGAGCCTTGAAACAAAATAGAAAATGGGTACCATTATGTTACATCACTAAATTTAATTATATAGAATGTATTGGTGTTTGTAATTGAAAAATTGTAAAAAATAAGACACGAAAAAATATCAAAGAATAGAGAAATATATGAAACATTAGTGTAAAAAAATTCAAAAAAAAGTCTAAAATAGATATTTAGTTTTATAGGCTATATTTTTATTTGACCATTAAATTGCTGAAATGTTTAGTCCACTGAATTAATTAAATTACTAATTTTATATGATCATTAAATATAAAAAATCATGTTTAATTTATTTAATTTTTTGCTAAACCGAGACCTATAAAATGGAGATTTGTAGCAAATGTTTAGCCTTGACCATATGTATGCCTAAACGTGACGTCGTTATACAATATTGCTATGATGCAAAGGTGGCTCTCTAATCCTTGAAAGAACAAGAGAATGGAATATTTGATATTTGAATTACAGTAAATAATTTATAATCTTTTTGCTTAAATACTAATATATCGTCTTGCATTAGGCAACAAAATAATTTATATTACAGATTTTAGTTAGATTATGAATATAAGGTTTGAAGTTGACCTAGTGATGACAATCTTAAAGTTCAATACTGCAAGACATTTTTATCTATCTATGTTACAAAAAAGACATTTATCTAATAAGATTAAATAATAACTAAATAGATTTTTTTGTTCACAAAAAAACTAAATATATAAATAGGACTGGACATTTTTCCGTTGAAGTTGATTGGATTCGTTATTCGTTTCGATTCGATCCAAAAATTCTGGATATCTGTAAACCTTCAAAACAAAGCAAATACTAAAAATCAATATCCGTTAAAATTGAAACAAATCACAAATATTAAAATTTTGGAAAGCGAATATCCGATCGGATCCGGCAATATATAAATACACACACACACACACATATATATATATATATATATATAATATATATTTTGATTATATTTAAAGTTTTAAATGTATAAAATTATATAATTATTATTCTAACATATGATTTGACAAATTCTATTCATATTATTACTTACAGAGTAATATTACATAAAAGAAAGAATAAACATTTATGACAATTATATTTTTTTCTTAAGTTTTGTGTTTTTATAATTGTTAGCTAAGTTCAAACAATTTACAAAATATGCAGATTAACTATTTCTTTTAGTTCTTACTAGGGGTGGCCCGCCCTTCGGGCGGAGTGTTAGAGTTGAACAAACTTAAAAACGGTTTTCGGGTGATCGTGTTGTTGAAATAGAGTAAATGGTTTTTGTAGGAATTTTCGTTACCATATTCAATTTCTATAGAAGATCACTGATTCATAAAACTGATATGTGTAATACAATTGAATTAATTGTAACATAAATAATTATCTGGTATTACGAATTCCTACAAAAGTAACAAAGTTGAGAGTACCGTTGTTTTTTCAAATATGTGGATGCTATATTATTAACTTGCTGGTCAAGCGAGAAAAGAAAATAATATGTATTGCAGATCAAAAAGTTAAACAAATTATGCACAATTGAACCTTAGCTTACACCCGACTAAGTGAAATTATAAAATATTAATTCTGGATACTTGAACCTTGGCTTTCTGTAGACGTTGTTATACGCCTTAATAAACTCATATTAAATGTAAGAAGAATGTTAACTTAGTTCAATTTTTTTGCAAACATCAAACATAATAA
>OVBX01006260.1:0-12048 GCA_900406325.1 Erucastrum elatum
AAGTGATTGTCTTATTTGTTTTATTGAGAAAAAAATATTTGAAGATGTAGCCAATGAAACTGTTATAAAACGGTTTCAATCTATGAGTGAGAGTAGAGTACATTTATAGTTCCTTTGTGTAATACATTATTAGTTTTTCGGTTATTTATATATTATGCTTTCGAATTTTTTCTGACCCCAGTACAAAAAGTTTCTGGCTCCGCTAATGAACAAGTTTATGGAGTTATTACAGAAAAGTCATACGAAGCATGCTATAACGAGATTGATAATTCCAGTAGTTTAAAAAAACAAATCATATGGCTTAAGTAATTAATATTCAGGCATTGAAGACTTTATAAATCCGAATCAATCGATACAAGCCTGTACAAAATTGTACTCGACTAATGTCTGTTCATGTTCACAATATAATTGGATTGTGCTTTTTTTTCAAAACAGAATGTTACGTATGGCTCAAGTTATTACTATCCAAGCAATAACCACTTTTAAAAATTTAAGTTCCATACTAATTAAGCAAAGGATCACAATAATTCAGTGTTTTTAAACTCGGACCGAACCGGTGGTCGGACCATGTTCGACATTTCAAACCCACCTTAAATTGAACCGGTTAAAAACCCATAATGAACCGTTAAAAACCCAGGAATCGGTGACCCAACGAACCAATCAAACCATGGTTCTTAAATAAACCCAAAATAAAATAATTAATTTAAAAAAATAAAAATAAAATAGAGTTTCTGATTAATAACTAAAGCCGCCTTCTCTTTTTCTCTCGAGTCTTTGACGTCTAATAAGGTATAACCTACTTGGCTACTTCTCAAGGTATTTTCTGAATTAGAAGATAAACTTCTTGAAGAATATCGTAAGGATGGCGAAAAACTCGATCATGGTATAATTTTTAATTCTATTTAAAATAAATTAACTTTAAAGTTTAAAATAATGTGTCTATAATTTTTTTTTAATTTTTTTAAGGTGATGAAGATTTAGAGCGATAAAGACATAGAGAATAAAGTTTTAGATCTTCTTTTTTTTTCTTTGGTTTTTGGATTTGAACTATTAAATTAATTCTTATTTTTATTACATTTTTCAGTTTGTTACTTGTAAAACAAATTCTAAACATTATGGTTATTGAAATATTTTATTTGATATGATTTATTTTATAAGAATATATAAATTCAAAATAGTATTAAAGTTATTTTAATCCAATCCAACCGGGTTTGAACCGGATCGAACCCGGTCGAACCACAATGACCCATGACCCAAAACATTTCCGGTTTGCTAGCCGGTCCGGTTTTAAAAACACTGCAGTAATTATGCAGCTACGTTCTGAGATAAAATAGTTGACAAGTCAAGTTAATAATTAGAAATAAAAAAAGATTCAGGATGTATAAGCCATTTTAAAAACATATATATATAAATATATATACACAAAAAAACAGACTGGTGATGAATTTTGGGGTTATTAATCTCCATGCAATCAGATTTGTAAAACAATTAAATTGAAATACGATTATATATTTGGATTTAAATAAATCTCACATGCAAACAACGTGAACCGAACCTTGTTTCCGTTTCTTCAAAATTTCTCTGCGCTATGCATTGCTTCTTCAAGACTTACCAATATTTTCCCTATTTCATGTTTATTAAAAACAGCTATGTACTTCATCGGAGTATAACTGTTTCTCAGGTTTAATAGTTACATAGGGTTCATTTCATGCTAATACTACGTTCTCTTGTGCATCAACAATTTTGCCCTTACTAAAATTACACACTTTCTGCAACTCCACTAAGCATAATAATAAAAATTAAAACACAGAACCTTCTTCTAAAACAACACCAATCACTTTTCCAACCTTTACATCTCTACTATAACTCTGTACACCACCACCATCAACCATTTTAAATTCTACAAACTTCGGTTTTCTTAACATCATCGCGCGTGCGCGGAGCTCCGCCTCTAGTAATTATAGGAAGAAAGCAACTCATCTACAATTTTTAACGTGTTGACAAGAATTTATTTTTCAAATTAAAAAGTATAAAAAGTCATGTACCTAAAATTAAGCTAGTTAAAGCATATCAACAAAAAAGTTAAAAATGATGGGATAATAAAGAGTGTTTTTTTCTAAGTGATGGCTCACTTTTTTTCTGAGGAGTTATTCGAAGTTGCATTTTCGTGGCGATAATAGAAGAATAAAAGACACGGAATATTATATTATACCAAGCCAAATTTGATTTAACGAGTTTATGAAGAAGTTAACTATATAACGATGCTTTGATCAGGTTGGTACAAGTGTACTTAAATAATATAATTTATAATAACTCGGATGTCTCATCAGATAAAATTGACAAAAACCAATGATAATCAGATAAGAAATAACTTTACACGAGTAGTAGATAATTCAGGTCAGATAAATGATTCTGGAGCTGTTTGTTTTACCATTTGTCATCTCTATACAGATGATTTACTTATCCAGATGATTTATTTATCAAGATAATTCATTCAGATTGTTGTGACTCTTTGTTTGTCCATCCAGATAACTCATCTAGATGAATCATCTAAACTAATCATATATTTATTTTTTATTTTCATTTCCATTCAGATGAATCTAGTAAACAAATTACTAAAATATTTTTATGTTGGTGTAATCATTTTTTAACGCTGAATATATTATGCTATTACAAATTCGTAGAGATGTTACAGATGGATTCTACAACTGATAATTCTACCCGTCCTATGAAGATTCACGTCTGACTGCATCACATGAGCCGCCCTAACATATCCACCATAGACGATACTTCTTGCGCCATGTTGCAAATCTTTTGTAAATCGTTCTCCATTAATTCGCATAATTCTGTCTTCGCTGGTAGCTGGGAATTGAAATAATTCTAACATAATCATCTGTTTGATATTAATTCTAACTATATTACATTTAATTATTTAATTTAATATATTTACATTAGAATTATTTCAAAATTAACTACTTTTTCTTGCGATTTGGACGGGAAAACAAGATTTTTTGGTTTTAGCGGGAAAACAAAGTTTTCGGTTTTGGCGGGAATACAAGATTTTTTGGTTCTGGTGGTAAAATGAGATTTTTGGTTTTGGCGGGAAAATACAAATTTTTTGGTTTTGGCGAGAAAACACATTTTGCGGGTTTGGGCGAAAAACATTTTTTACGGTTTTGGCTAGAAACACGTTTTTTCTGTTTTCACAGGAAAAACGAGGTTTTTCGGTTTTGGCAGGAAAACAAAATTTTTAGGTTTTGATGGGAAAATGAGATTTTTCAGTTTTGGTGGGAAAATGTGTTTTTGCTGTTTTGGCAGGAAAATATGTTTTTTTACGGTTTTGGCGGGAAACACGTTTTTGCAATTTTGGCGGGAAAATGCATTTTTGCAACTTTGACGGGAAAACTGTTTTTTTGTTTTGACGGAAAGATGTGTTTTGCGGTTTATGCGTGAAAACATATTTTTGTGATTTTGGTATGAAAACATGTTTTGCGGTTTTTGCGGGATAACACATTTTTAAAATTTTGGCATGAAAAATTAGTTTTAAGTTTTCGCTGAAAAATGTGTTTTTGTGGTTTTGTTAGTTTTCGTGTGATAAAATAATATTATGCTTAGGTTTGTAATTTGTGAATTACATTAGAGGCATAATAGACATTATACCATTTTGCATAAACCATTTCCATTCAAATGATCCAAATTGATTCAGTTGAATGAATTTTAAAATTAAACCTAAATTTCTGAAAATCATCCGGATGATTCATCTGAATGAATTGCATTTTTATTGTCTAAACAAACAAAAATTTCATCTTCATCTAGATGGAATAACAAACATACCCTACGAAACCATGCTACAATATAGAATGTATAGACCCTCCTCTTTCCACGAGGTCGTTTGTTGACAAGTTATACCCTTTGATGGCATTTTCTTGAAGCACAAGAAACACTGCAAGAAAACATCACCTTTTTAACACTTTTGTTTGGAGAAATAACGTTAGAGTCAAACGTGGGCACTTTCACCAACTGAACTAGAAAAGACTAATCTTTACCTTTTTAACACTTAATCTATGATTCTCTATTATACTAAAACCTAAGTCGTTTGAGCAATTAAAATATGACATGTGACATTTTTCTAATGAAATATAAAAGAAAATAAATCCTAAAAAAGAAAAAGAAAACAATTTCAAACTGAGATTATTAATGTATTCCTAAATACAATAAAATCCCTAATATTGCTTACACTACACCAATATGATCACACGATTTTTTTTAAAAAAAAATTGATTTGGAGAACATACGATCTTGGAACAGTTAATCTTTCTGCATAAAACAACGATTCATTCAAATTCATCTCTACCTAAATTTTCTTAATTCTTTGCAGTGCCTCCACTGATTCTCTCTCTCTTTTGCGAAAGTGATGAATAGTGTGTGATCAACTCAACTTTTATTTTTTAGAATAGTGTGTGATCAACTAAATTATACATGCTTTTATAATTGGTTGAACCAATATATTAAACTAGGTATTTTCCTGCACCATGTGCAACAAAAAAAATTCAAAATTTAATTTATATTTAAAAATAAGGTTTATTAAATATTATAGATTTTATTATTTTTACCAATATTTAGATATATATTTGATTTAGTTAAATATTGAATTAAGATAAAAACGATTTTTTTAATATTGAAGAATATATATGTATATATTTAAATTATAATCTTAGATAATATTTTCTATCTATTTATATAGGCTAAATATATTAAGTCAATTTACATTTTTCACAAATTTGATCAATTTGTATAAAACTAAAAATGATATAAAATTGTATAATTATCAAATTTTAGACTAAAAAATATTCATAAAATTTGTAGATATATAAGAAACTAACGATTTTACGTTTAGAAATCTTTTTTTTTAAATGTAGCAATTTTGAAAACTTTAATAATCAAATTGTATAATTATAGAAAATAAAATAACATTTCCAAATTTGTAAGTTTTATATATTAATGGATTTATTTTATAGATGATGTATGAGATATTACCATATTTAAAAAAAGTTTACAAAAAATAAATATAAATGTTGAATGTAATGTATGAGTTATTACCATATCCTAAAAAGTTTACCAAAAATATAATCAACAATAAATAGAATAATCAATGTCATATTTTTCTTGATGTCATGTCATTATTTTTTTTGTGAAACTGATTGTTGAGTAGACATGTGGTAAAATACATTTTTTTTTAATATTGAAGAATATATATGTATATATTTAAATTATAATCTTAGATAGTATTTTCTATCTATTTATATAGGCTAAATATATTAAGTCAATTTTTAATTTTTCACAAACTAGATCAATTTGTATAAAACTAAAAAATGATATAAATTGTATAATTATCAAAATTTTAAACTTAAAAAAATTCATAAAATTTTTAGATATATGAGAAACTAATGATTTTACGTTTAGAAATCTATTTTTTTTAAATGTAACAATTTCGATAGCTATAATAATAAAATTGTATAATTATAGAAAATAAAATAGCATTTCCAAATTTGTAATTTTTATATATGAATAGATTTATTTTATAGATGATGTATGAGATATTACCATATCCTAAAAAGTTTACCAAAAATATAATCAACAATAAATGGAATAATAGATGTCATATTTTTCTTGAAGTCATGTCATCATTTTTTGTGAAACTGATTGTAGAGAAGACATGTGGCAAAATCACTTTTCAATTAGTATATAGGAGATGATACGATTTACACAGTTACAACTTTGTTAATATTAGTGATTTAAGATAAACTATATACATTTTGAAACAGATGAAATGTTAGTTAAGAACTTATGCTTTATTTGGTAAAAATGGTTTAGAAGACAACCCAACGTGATTGATGTTTAAAGTTTGGAAAACGCACCGTTTTACTTAAAGCGATTTTGGAGGCGATTTTGAGGCGATTTTCGATCTAGGTTTCGCGATGGATTCGGCGGTTCTGCCGGGCTCATCTGATTCACCGGAGAGAGTTAGGGAGGTTCGGGAAGGTGAAGAAGGGTTGGGGATTGAGCAGGAATCCGAAGATGTGGAATCGATGAAAGTTTATTCGAAGAAGGAGGCTCCGAAATGGGCTTCAGTGGCACTTGATAGAAGATGTTTGAAGAAGTACGATGTGGAGATAACATCAATCGAAGGGAAAAACAAGGTGGTAGCTCCGGAAAATCTGCTTTCGGATGCAACTCCATTGTGGGAGGATTTCTTGGTGGGGAAGTTCTTAGATATCTCTCCACATATTGCTAAGGTACATATGGTGGTGAATAAGTTATGGAAGTATGGTGATTCTACCACTAAGGTGGAAGTCTTTGATGTAAATGCCACAACTATGCGATTCAAGGTTAAGAGTCAGTCGTGAGAAGATAATCAAAAGGGGGATGTGGAATATAGCTGGTGTACCTATGCTGGTTAAGAAGAGGACTCCAAAGACTGAAGAGGAGAAACAGGAAGAGGAGGTTATCCCTATGTGGGTTCATCTTAGTAAGGTACCATTGCATCTGTTCTCGTGGGAAGCTCTGAGTTTCATGACTAGTACGGTGGGATTCCCAGTTCATCTTTACCCTGAAACTCTTGCTTGTTCAAATTTTGAAGAGGCTAAAGTTTTTGTGAATGTGGATGTATCAAAGCCACTCCCCAAGGAGATTGATTTCACTATAGATGGGAAGGAGTTTACGGCTCAGTTTTATTATCTTTGGTTGCCAACGAGGTGTAAAACTTGTGAGAAATGGGGTCACTCAGAGAAAGTTTGTGTGAAGAATTAAAAGGATAAGAAGCCAGGTACTAGTGGAGCTGCTGAGTCTGGTAGTGGTAAAAAAAGGAGTTTTGAGAAGGAAACTGTGAGAGGGGAAACAAAGGAGAAGGAGATAGAGAAAGGGGATGAAGAAGTTACTAATGTTACTATTAACGTTGAGGATAAGGAAGGAACTGAGCTAGTAGGAGCTTCTGGGAATGCTTGGGCCAGGGTCACTCCAAACAAGTTTGGCAGGTCTCATACTCCTAGTGTTCGTGAGGATCCGAAGGTCCAGATTTCGGCATCGAAATACTCTGTGTTAAGTCTGGATGATAAGGAGGAAGGGGAAATACATCAGGATGAGTCGCAGGGGGAAGTTGATGAAAATATGGCTCAGTTGGAAGATGATACTGATATAAGAGATGAGGATCTGTTGGAAGATGAGTTACTGGAGCAAAGTAATAAAGATAAAGAGAAGTCTGTATTTAAAAAAGGGGGAAAGAGAGTCCAGAAGGCTAGAGCTCAGGATGCAAATCCAAGGGGCAAAAGGTCTTCTCGACGTAAGCTTTAAATTATGGGGAGTTTTTTCTGGAATGTGCGTGGATTGAATAAAACTTTGAAACATTCCATTGTTAGAGATTGGGTAAAGAATAGAGAGTTGAAGTTTGGGTGCATTTTGGAAACAAGAGTTAAGGAGAGTAAGGCGGGAAGAATTTTAAACAAGGTGTTTGATGGCTGGTATTCTGTTACAAATTATGAAGATAGTCAAGGAGGGAGAATATGGTTTGTTTGGAGGGATTCGGTTTGTATTACTCATGTTTACAAATCAAATCAGGTGATTACTGTTTTGGTTGAGATGCAGAATGTGGAAGCTTTTTATTGATCTTGCGTCTATGCCAGTAACCAAGTAGAGGAGAGAAGGGAGTTGTGGGATGATCTGGTTCATCACCAAAACTCTCCTTGTTTCAAAAAGAAAGCTTGGATAGTGATGTGTGATTTTAATGAAATATTGGAGGGTGATGAAAGTTCTAGGTATGATGATTCTGGTAGGGTACCTAGAGGGATGTGTGATTTTCAGAATATGGCTCTTCGATGTGGTTTAACTGATATGGCTTACCAAGGTCCTAAGTACACTTGGTGTAACAAAAGGGAAGATGGGGTTATTTGCAAAAACTTGGATAGGGTGTTGGTGAATGAGGAAGCTTTGAACAGGTTCAGTAATGCATATTCGGTGTTTGATTCAGGTGGGTGCTCTGATCACATGAGGTGTACAGTCCAATTGCTCCCGCCAAGTGAAAAGATAAAGAGGCCGTTTAAGTATGTGAATGCTCTGGGGAGTATTCCCTCTTTTCTACTTATGATTCAAGATTACTGGAATACTACAGAGAGGATTTTTTTATCCACTTCGTCAATGTTCAGATTCTCAAAAAAGTTGAAGAACTTGAAGCCTCTAATTAGAGAGTTGGGTCGTAAGGAGCTTGGTAATCTAACAAAGAGAACGAAGGAGGCTTATGATATTCTGTGTGTGAAGCAGAGTGTTACTTTATCAAATCTGAACTCTGTTGCTGTTCAAGAGGAGGCTGAGGCGTATGGGAAGTGGAATCATGTTGCTGGTCTGGAGGAAAATCATTTGAAGCAAAGGTCCAAGCTTCATTGGCTTGATATATGGGATCAGAACAATAAGACATTTCACAGAGCTATAAGATCGAGGCAAGCTCAGAATATTATCAGAGAAATCAGATGTCAGAATGGGAGTGTGGTTAATACTCATCAGGAAGTCAAAGAAGAAGCTGAGAGATTCTTCTCTGAGTTTCTCAATCGCAGTCCGGGGAATTATAGAGGTGTTTCTGAGTAGGAATTGCTGGAATTAAGTTCTTATAGATGTTCACAAGAGGACAAAAGCCTTCTGGAAGCTGAAGTCACTGAGGAGGAGATATGTAAGGTTCTCCTTGCTATGCCTAACAACAAATCACCAGGACCTGATGTGTATCCAGCTGAGTTCTTTAAAACCACTTGGTCTATTATTGCAAATGACTTTATTATTGCTGTGAAGTCAGTTTTCAAGTTTGGGTTTCTTCCAAAAAGAGTGAATTCAACAATATTAGCCTTGGTCCCTAAGAAGCATGATTCACTTGAGATGAGAGATTATAGGCCAATAGCTTGCTGTAATGTTCTGTATAAGGTGGTTTCGAAGATATTGGCTAATAGACTGAAGAAGCTACTTCCGAGTATCATTGATGAGAACCAGTCTGCGTTTGTGCATGGTAGACTCCTTATGGAAAATGTTCTTCTTGCCTCTGAGTTGGTCAAAGACTATCATAAGGAATCAGTATCTCCAAAGTGTGTTATGAAGATTGATATATCAAAAGCTTTTGACTCTGTGCAATGGTCTTTTGTGTTGAAGATTTTGAAGGTTTTGGGGTTCCCTGAAAGATTCATTCGCTGGATTAAACTCTGCATTACGACTCCATCATTCTCTGTACAAGTTAATGGTGATTTGGCTGGTTACTTTCAAAGCTCAAGAGGACTTCGTCAAGGTTGTTCTCTCTCACCTTACCTATATGTCTTGTGTATGAATGTTCTGTCTTGGAAGATTAATAAAGCAGCTGCAGTGGGGAAATTTAATTTCCATCCGGGGTGTCAAAGGCTTGCTATAACCCACTTGTGTTTTGCTGATGATTTGATGGTGTTTGTTGAGGGATCAAAGGAGTCTGTTCAGGGGTCTTTATCAGTATTTGAGGAGTTTGAAGTTTGGGCAGGATTGTGTATTAGTCTGGAGAAATCTACTATCTATATGGCTGGGGTTTCAGTGGCAGAGAAGCAAAGTATACTAACGAATTTCAAGTTTGCAGAAGGGAATCTCCCTGTTCGCTATCTTGGTTTACCGTTAATGACTAAAGGGATGAGTAAGCAAGATTATCTTCCTCTGCTTGAGCACATCAGGAACAAAATCAGTACATGGACCTGTAGATTTTTATCATATGCAAAGAGGCTTCAGCTTATTAAATCTGTTATTACCAGCATTGTTAATTTCTGGATTTCTGTGTTTCGACTGCCTAAAAGCTGTATTATGGAGGTGGAGAGAATTTGTTCGGCTTTCTTGTGGACGGGTCCGGTTCTTAAGGCTACTAATGCTAAAGTTGCTTGGAGTGTAATCTGTAGCAAAAAGAGTGAAGGTGGGTTGGGGATAAGAAACTTGAGAGAAGTTAATAGAGTGTTTGGGCTTAAGTTAATTTGGAGATTGCTATCAGGTGACTCGTTATGGGGCAAATGGATTCACTCAACTTTGCTTAAAGGCAAGAGCTTTTGGGAAATTAGATTGAATAAGAAATTGGGTTCTTGGATATGGCGGAAAATGCTCAAGATGAGGGAGTTGGCAAAATCTTTCTTATAGAAAGATATTGGTAATGGGAGAAGTACGTCTTTTTGGTTCAATAACTGGTCTGATTTGGGAGTGCTTTATGATCTATTGGGTGAGCGTGGCTTTATTGATATGGGAATCAGTAGGGGAGTGACTGTTGAAGAGGTCGTTTTGAGTAATAGGAGGAGAAGGAGACACAGATTAAATTCCTTAAATGAGATTATATTTTAAGTTCTGTTGGTGGCTCTCTTTGCATGGAAAAGGAAGATATTAGTCTCTGGAGGAATAGAACGGGGTTCAAGCAGAGGTTTTCAACGCAAGAGACTTGGAATCTGGTGAGGGATAGTAAACCGTCTTGTGAATGGGCGCAGTGTGTCTGGTTTGCTCATGCTACTTCCAAGTTCTCTTTTATGACTTGGCTTGCAGTCAGAAATAGATTATCGACCTCGGACAGAGTTGCTATATGGAGTAGAGGCATTGATGAGATGTGTGTTCTTTGTAAAGCAGGTCAGGAAACGAGAGAACATTTATTTTTTGGCTGCTCTTATACTGCTCAAGTTTGGGAGTATATTGCAAAAGGCATACTTGGTAACTAGTATACTACCTGTTGGTCTGAAATATTGGAAATCATCAGGGACATGACAAGAGAGAAGAAGAGCCTGTTCTGTATTCGCTATGCTTTTCAGGCAGTGCTGTATGCAGTTTGGGGGAAGAGAAACAAGTATAGACATGGTGATAAGTTACTGCCTCTTCAAGTGCTTAGTAGAGTGATTGAGAAGGGTATTAGAAACAGAATTAGTCTTCTTCGTATGAAGACTAAGGGGATGGAGGAGCTCTTACAATTTTGGTTTGAAACTAGAATGTAACTAGTCTTTTCTTTTGGTTGATAGGAAAGTGTGATTAGTCTAAATTTATGCTCCTAAAAGAAGTAAACAGTATGCACTGGTTGTATAGAGGTTTTTTTGATGAATAAAAATTTAACATTCATTCAAAAAAAAAAAAAAGACAACCCAACGTGTGAAAGATTTGAATTTTGAACAGCCATTTTCATTTGGAGAATCTGTGTCGATCATCGATGAGGGATGCCGAAAGGGTTAATCCAAGGGTGGCTTCCATAGTAATGCTGCTTGGTGTGACTCATGTTCACGGTGGTATATTCATATAGGAGATTTGGAAAAAAATATTGTCCGTGAGGGATACACTTTGAAGTGAACCGCATCTTCATCTAAAGTTTCAACAAGACAAATTGTTCTATTCTATATGTTTTTTTTTCCTGTTTCAGTGAAAGTAGGAGCTCAATCTGATGTGTTTCAGTCCTAGCACTAACATAACGCAACCCTTTTTCTAGAAAAGAAAGACTTGATCACCAGTATATTACTACTACAAAATAATGCATATTNACGTATATCACCAGTATATTACTACTACAAAATAATGCATATTCATAATCAATTAACGAGACTTAGATAAATATATCCAGAGACGAATACCAAGTTGACAAAATGATAAAATTTTATCTTTTTCTTTTAAAACGCCACATAAAATGAGAATAATCAAGGTCCTCTATTATTCTTATTCACTCTTGTTGGCTCTCTTTTTGCTTCTGCTTCATTCTCCAGCTGATCANCTTTTTTTTTTAAAACGCCACATAAAATGAGAATAATCAAGGTCCTTTATTATTCTTATTCACTCTTGTTGGCTCTCTTTTTGCTTCTGCTTCCTTCTCCAGCTGATCAACACTACATTCACATTATATAAAAATATAAGGGACAGTAAATACTTTTTAATCTTCAACTACACATGGAATAAAAGAAGAAATAGACTCTTTTATTCAACAAAAATGTACCCACCATTCCATATTCAGTCTAGCAAAAATGGATTCACGAATATATGAGAATAACTTAACTC
>OVBX01006261.1:1999-12048 GCA_900406325.1 Erucastrum elatum
TGCAAGACTACGACATCACCAAAAAGATTGAGCATGCTTACAAGTCGTTGCAGGCAGATCCTGCTTCCATCTCAGCCGTTGACCCTAAACTCTATTCCAAGAGGTTCAGAGACTTCATCAGTAGGATCTTCATCGAAGACGGCTAAAGAATGATGATGATCTGAGAAAGGCTAATAAAGGATTTTTACTAACACTCTCGGCTTCTTGAGATCGGATAATGCGCCAAGCAGGATTAAAAGGTAATCTCAAGGAGAGAAGAAAACGACTTGGGAGTTTTTAATTTATTTCTTTTTGAGATAATTAGTCAAAAAGTTTTGGGGGTTGGGGGAAGCTTTATCTATTTTTGTGGTGAGCGATATATTTGTATATGTGAATATAGATTGTGAAGGTTTAGTACATAGTAATTACAATGGAAAACAAAATTGAAATTGGGTTTTGGTAAATTCAGAATACTTGGAGTAATATAAGTGTACAACAAGTCACTTAAAAGAATGTTTAAAGAAAAGAAGAAAAAGTTTATCCCATTATTTTAGTTAATCTCATGGGATGCTTCTTTAACCATCTAAAGTAAGGGGTCCATGTTTTTTTGGTGAATAAATTTTGTACTAATTCAACTTTACCACTTTACATGATTTGTAGAAACATTTGTTTTGAAATTAGAATCAGTTGATCTATGTATGTAGCCACAGTAATTCGAAATAGTTTAATGTGGTCAAAGAAGGGAAGAGTTGAATTGGGGTTGGTTTTATGAAAAGCAGAGAAAGCTAAACGAGAACACCCACACATGTCTTTTCCTTTCATTCTTTCTCTTCTTTACCAAATCTTTTCAAAAAATGTGTCTTCTCTTACATCTTTCAAGTTCCATTTTCCAATCTAATCAACAATCCACATTGCATTGTCAATAATTTTCTTGATTTTTGAAGTTACTTTTTTCTAAAAAGCCTAACTTAATATCGTATTTTAGTTATCTTGAAAAGTATGTTTTACATTGAAAAAAATAAGTTGTATAGGTCTTCGTACAAGTCTTTCTGAAGTAAACAATTATTGTTTCTCTTTTAGTTTAATACATCTCATAGTCCACATAATTGCTTTCATTGGTAACAATAAACAACCTTTGTCACAAAAGAAAATGTTGATGTGCATTAGGAAATGTTTAATGTAGATAATAACTTAAAGACATGAGCCACATGACATCCTATTCACAGATCCACTAGATGTTAAAAGCTGACATACATAACAATTAACAACTACAAAGCCTACATGTTATTAGATAACACCAATTTGGAATTTGAAATCAGTAAACAAGATGAAATCCTACCAATAGTGTGTTGAGGAAGACTGGAAGAGGGACTCAAAGTCAAAAAGTGACAAAATAATAATAAAAAGTTAAAAGTTCAAGTAATTGGTTAAGCCCAGTTAACTAACATGTCATCATCTCCCCGTTCTCACTAGTGTCCTAAGACAAAGTTTAGTACGCCCTGACAGATCATATGTATTGTATTATTCGTCAAAGTTCAGTTCTTAACTAACAATAAATATTGGGACAGACTTTTTCCTTCTTTTTATGACTCATAAATAGCAAAAAAGAAAGGAAAATGACCCATAAGCTAGAAATGAAGATAAGTTCTTAAGAAATTTTGGAGCTTTGCACAACACTTAATCATTAGAACTGTGATTTGTTTCATCATCTAACCATTTGAAACGAGTATATTTAATTAGACGCCATTTCATCTAGAGAAAGAAAACGGCTTTTTTACCCAAAAAAAATAAAAAAAACGTCCAGCAGAAAATGACAAATGTCCGATTAAACTTATGTGATGATGTATGCTGCTAACGATTTTATAAGAGCCTAATTATAAACATAGATCACACGTAAGTTTATTTAGGCAATAAAACGAATCGAGCTTGATATCTTTATTAACATTTTTTCTTGATTCTATTATTAAAAATAACTGATTATTCTCCACTAGTTCTCCATGTTGAAGAATTAAAATAGGAAAATGACAGAGGATACGAGTAGGCTGAGTACCACTAGGCGTCTGTCAAATCGCTGCATGCCTAATATTCCTTTCTCTTAATTTTTTTCTTAAATATCACAAAGATTATCAATTTTTCTTTAAAAGTTATGTTTGTTTATTTCACTTTACTGATTTGGTCAATAACATTACCAAATGATACAGTGAAGATCTTTTGCCTCATCGATCTTCATGTCTTGTTTAACTCATGTCAATCCTTTCCATATTCTCTCTCTTTAACAGAAAATGTTAAAAAAAAACAAAAAATGTCATTTAAAACATTCTTTACATATTAAAAATCAGTTAAAAATTCACGCACTAACCAAATTTCTGGTTTGAAATATAAAATAATCTTCTTCATATAAAAAAAATATCAAAACGACATTTTTAGGAAGCATAAATAGTACTTCATATTTTCTGGTTGTATGCGTGTGTTTGATAACTTTTACATATTTAAATACCTTTCCTTAGTGGAAAATCTCCAATTCAAATATTTTAACAGTCAGTTCCTCTTAAAAAAAATGTTTTCAGTAGACAGTTTTGGTAGTCGATATGTAGTTTGCTTTAGATGAGTTTCCAACATTTATTAGTTTTTCGAATTTCTGTTACTCTCTTTTTCTTGGCTCACGTGGATTTATTAATTTTTGAATGTTATGTTACATAACTTACATTCGAGATTTCGAAGAATGGAAGCAAAAAAGAAAAAAAAAAGGAGTGGAAGTATCGGATGCATGTAGTAAACCAGTCACTCAGCCAGACGCTATCAATGATATATGGAAAAAGGAAATAAAGCCACCGTACATATTCAACCGACTCTTGTATATGTAATTAATCGCATTGTTTATGGGTAAAACGACATCGCCAGTTAAGAAGACAAAGTTATGCACGACATCGCCAGTTAAGAAGACAAAGTTATGCATGCATGCATGACAATACATGATAGTATGATACTTTCATACTTTCATTCATACTTTCATAGATCCATACATGCATTATATGTACATACATGCATACGGTATATGCATATATACTCAGGTTTGCTTTACTTATGCACGCGAATCATCTACCCTAATCCCGAACTCAGTAGCATATACAAATAAGGTGAATTACGGTTGCATACGAAATGCAAATAAAAAGCCAAATCCAAGGTAATTGTCCCGTCGCACCTTCGGTGCCACTTTGAATTTGATTACACTTTCTCTACTCGATCAAAGTTCAAATTTACTGTTGAACTATCGTGGTGTATATACATATGAATTAATGGATTACTCCGAAGACAACCCTGAGATATATTTATAAAATCAAACAACGCACACCGGTCACAGGTCACGTACTTATTCCTTTTCAAAAATCTTATGTTATATTGTAAACAATCTAGTAGTAATAATAATATATAAACGGTATTACTTAGATGAAATAAGAAGAAATAATGTTACATGCTTTGAGTTTTCAAATTTTAAATTCTCCCAGGCCCGAGTCCCAATGTCAACCCATCTAATCCCGCAGATCTAAATCCCCACCGTATCTACCCCTCCTCCGTCGCAATTCAAAGCCCTTCCATCATCAGCATTACTATTCCGATGACCTAAAATCATCCTTTCCGCTTCTCCTTCGGTCAACCTACAGATCCAGTCATGTCTAGGTTTCCGTTGTGGATTTTATGCAGAGGTCTCCCTTCCTTCCTCCCCAAAAGGAAACCCTACACCATCTTCTAGATTCAGCTTGGGTCGGTTAGCTTTAGCAAAAGGAAAGCGCGTAAAGGATTTTTCTTACTATATCTCTGCAGATCTGTAATTTACCTCAGCGTGAGGATAGTGGTATCGTTCCAAAAGTTAAGCACTTACACTAGTCAGAATCCAAGGTTAAATCCCCTACTTCAGCTAGTATGGCTCAGCGGTATTCGAGATCGGAAAAAGGAAAATGGACAGCAAGTGACACAAGACAGGAAAGAAGGCGTCCAATTCAAATACCCGATAGGGATATCTCAGGATTAGAGGAAGAAAACAAGCTCACACTGATAGGAAGAGTCACCAATCCTTCAGTCCAGAAAACGCAGTGGGTGGTGGAATGGTTTCTTCAGTTCTGGAATATAGAAGGGCTCACTGGAAGAGAGTTGGGACCGGAACTCTTCCAGATCCGCTTCCCCTCGGAAGAAGCACTACTGAGCGTCCTAAAGAAGGGACCTTACCACTACAAAAGGTGGATGATCCTACTCCAAAGATGGGAACCAGCAGCCTCAAACACTTTTCCGAGTAAGATAGCTTTTTGGATCAGGATACATGGTATTCCCCTCCGGTACTGGCATGAGGACACATTATCAGCTATTGGTAAGGGATTGGGACCGATCCTGGACAAAGATGTAGATCGTGGAAGGATCAGAGTACTTATCGATGGTCTGGAAAATTTGGAAATGCGACTTCCTGTCGAGCTACCCTCGGGAACAGTCATCAAGGTGGATTTGGAGTATGAAAAGCTTGAGAAGCATTGTTTTCTCTGCTATTCCCTCAGTCATGAGAAGGAAAACTGTTCCTTAAACAAGGATAACTCTCCCATCGAATTGAGGAATCAAGGAATCAGTCAACAGAATACCCTTCGCAAGCTGGAAGCAAGCAGACACAGGAACAAATCTCGAAGGGCTTCCTCCAACGTTCCTAGAGAAAGAGTCATAGACTCCAGGGAGGAGCAGAGAACAAGTCAGAGATCAATCCACTCTCGACTTCAGGAACCTGAGAGAAGGAATTACACCTCTCAGGATAAATCAAGATCCTTTTATTCAAGGGAAAATGAACGTAGGTGGGGGAGAGAAGATCGTAGTCAAAGGGAGAGGAGTCAACCAAAAGACCACTCTTCTCACCACAGTTTCCCCTCTCAAAGATACCAATCTCCGTCTAGAAGAGCATCTAGAGAATTACCTCTATTTCCCAGAAGCCAGGGGGAAAAGAGACCACAAATCTCTAACCAGAAGTCTCATAGCTCAAGAACTCCACCACCTAGGCCAACTAGAGAGGTGATGACTTTACCGGCTGCTCCGGACCTTGGGGAAGTTAGTAGCAAATCAAAAGAACGACTGTCTGCTTTAGCTAGAATAGAAGAAGAAAACTTTCAGGTGGAAGAAAGAATCCCAGCTCTGGAGAGACTTGAGCTACCAAGAGAGGAACCTCCACGACAGGCTAGATTATCTAGCTCTCTGCTAGCCCGCCTGCAAGATGTAGAAGTTCAGTATGCTGAAGATGAGCAGTTAAGCCCTTTTTTGGGAGAAAGATCAGAGAGAAGGACTCAAGTCTACCCTGGGTCAGGGACCATACATTCTGAAGAGAGAGTCCCGGCTGCTCTACGCCTTGGCTCCTCCTCAGGCCAAAAAAGGAAAATTAACCCAGTAAAGTCAACGGCCAAGAAGACCTCTCAAACAAAACAAACTAAGAGAAAAGCTCCACTCATCAAAGGAACTACAAGAACACGGGGTATCAGAAGTCCGCTTCAAGGCACCAAATTCACAAAACAAATGGCGACCAGAACTAAAACTACAGCACGGAAAAAACTGTGCATTGATAGGAATGAACCAACTCAAGACTTACCTTTTAATAAGGATGGTGCAGGCCCGTCTAGAGTGAAAGCTGCAGGGGCTAGAGGAGGTAAGGTGGATTTTCACAATCCACCAAACCCGATTCCTTAGCTGTCTTAAGCTGGAACTGTCAAGGTCTGGGAGGTGACTTGACAGTTCCAAGAATCCGGGAGCTGAAACGTGTTCATGCACCGGATATTTTGTACTTTATGGAGACAAAGAATCAAGATGATTTTGTTATTCCCAACTTAATTTCTCCAGAGTATTCACATCATTACACCATACCACCCACAGGTCTTAGTGGTGGACTTGCCCTTTTGTGGAAATCGGATGTTCACTTAACAGTTATGAAGACGTCACCTAATTATATCGACACTAACACTAAGATCATCTTCAAAGGAAATTCTTTCTTCTTTACTTTCTTATATGGAGCTCCGCAGCAAGAAAACAGAGCCAATGTTTGGCAGGAGATATCCATGTTGGGCCTTAATAGGGACGATGCTTGGGCCATCACAGGAGACTTCAATGATATTCTGGACAATTCTGAGAAGGTGGGGGGCCCAGAAAGATGTGAAGGCTCCTTTATCCCTTTCCGATCTTTTGTCTCAGTAAATGGGCTTTGGGATATCAAGCACACAGGTGATCATCTCTCATGGAGAGGAACTCGACACACTCATTACATCAGGTCCAGGCTGGATCGTACCCTAGCTAACGTTGCTTGGGGAGACTTGTTTCCAAATAGCAGCTGCATTTACCTCCGGTATGAGGGATCAGATCATCAGCCTTTACTGACCATCTTGGATTCTACTAGAGTTAAGCAGAAACGACCTTTCAGATTCGACAGACGGCTAAGAAATGACGAAGAAGCAAGAAAAGTCATCGAGAGAGCTTGGGCTAAAGAGGTACCAGAAGAGGTAGAAGTCAAAATCGCCCGGTGCAGGCATGAGATCATTAAATGGTCTAAAGAGAAAAAAGAAGATTGTACCAGAGAAATCTACAGGAACCAGGAGGAACTAGAAGCAGAGCTCTCTTCTCCCTCCCCCGATGTGGAGAAAATAGGGTTTCTAAAAGAGGCTCTCACCAAAGCTTATAAGGAAGAGGAGCTTTTCTGGAGACAGAGAAGTAGAATACTATGGCTACAAGGAGGGGATCGCAACAGTGCCTTCTTCCATGCTGTAACAAAAGTAAGGGGAGCGGTTAACAGGATTACTACTCTGGAAAATGAAGATGGTAACCCAGTATACGAGGAGGAGGAAGTGGGAAAGGTGTTTGAGGATTTCTACCAGAAATTGTTTACCTCAAATGGAAGAGATGACTACCGAGTTGTGGAAGATACCATTTCAGCTCGTGTAACAACTGAGATGAATGAACGTCTCTGTTGCATTCCAGATGAGGAAGAAGTGAGAAGGGCAATCTTCGACATTCATGCTGACAAAGCACCAGGGAATGATGGCTTCTCAGCAGGATTTTACCAGACTTTTTGGAACACGGTAGGACCGGACGTGTACCGAGATATTCGGAATTTTTTCACTTTAGGTACCATGAACCCTAAGCTCAATGCGACTTTTGTTTGTCTGATCCCTAAGACGACAACTCCAAAGTCAGCAGCGGAATACCGTCCGATTGCCCTATGTAACGTCAGGTACAAAATTATTGCAAAGATCCTAACAGCTCATCTTCAAGGCTTGCTCCCCGAGCTAATTACGGAGCATCAGACAGCGTTTGTCCCTGGTCGAACTATTGGAGATAATGTGATGATCACACATGAAACCTTACATTACCTCAAGAATTCAGGGGCTGTAAAGAGATGCTCTATGGTTATTAAAACCGACATGAGTAAGGCATACGACCGTATTGAGTGGGGTTTCTTGAAAGAGGTGATGAAGAAAATGGGTTTTGCGACCATGTGGATTCATTGGGTTATGGAATGCGTCACCACAGTCACTTATTCATTCCTGATCAACGGTTCTCCTCAAGGAAAGGTTGTGCCAAAGAGAGGTTTGCGACAAGGAGACCCTCTTTCTCCCTATCTGTTCATCTTATGCACAGAAGTGTTATCAGGCCTGTGCAAAATGGGACAAGACAATGGTCGACTGAAAGGCCTACAGGTTGCTCGGAAAAGTCCATTCATAAACCACCTCCTCTTCGCAGATGATACGATGTTCTTCTGTAAAACCAACAAGGGAAACTGTGAAGCTCTTCGAATCATCCTGAGTAGATATGAGAGCAGCTCAGGCCAATGCATAAATGTGAGCAAATCTTCGGTTACTTTCTCCTCCAAGACCCCTGAGGACATTAAAAACAGAGTCAAGATGGAACTTGGCATTGATAAAGAGGGAGGGATGGGAAAGTACCTAGGTCTTCCCGAGACTTTTGGTCGAAAAAAACGAGACGTCTTCACAGGGCTTGTGGACAAAATCAGACAAAGAGCACAATCTTGGACCACTCGTTTCCTGTCTGGAGCTGGAAAGCATGTTATGATGCAATCAGTGCTGACCTCCCTCCCAACTTATGCTATGTCCAGTTTCAAAATCCCTATCTCCCTCTGCAACAGAATTCAATCTATCCTTACTAGGTTCTGGTGGGATAGTGTCCCAGAAAAAAGAAAAATTTCGTGGGTGGCTTGGAGTACTATGGCTCAGCCCAAGGTCTTGGGAGGACTAGGCTTTAAAAATATAGAGGACTACAATGACTCTCTACTGGGAAAGCAAAGTTGGAGAATTCATGACAAACCTGATTCCCTCCTGGCTCTAGTTCTGAAAGGCAAGTACTACCCTGACTGTACCTTCCTAGATAGCACAGAGAAATCAGGTTCCTGCCACGGTTGGTCAAGTATTATTGTTGGGATGGCAGTCTTAAAGAAAGGGGTGGGTTTTATTGTTGGTAATGGGCACGATATTAAAGTGTGGTCCGATCCTTGGATCTCTACTTCCACCCCCTCGGTGCCAATAGGCCCTCCAAATCGCTCTGATCAAGAGCTTAGGGTCAGGGACCTGCTGGACCCTATCACCAACGAATGGGACTTGCAAAAGATCCGTCAGGTTTTACCTCACTATGAGGAAGTTATCAGATTACTCATCCCAAGCTCCATGGGTCCCCGGGATAGAGTAGTGTGGCTCCCTGAGACCTCAAGAATTTATACTACCAAGTCAGGATACAAGAAGATTTTTGAAGACAAAAACAGCCCCAACCCTGACTTTGATTGGATGCGACTGGTTTGGAAACTGCACATCCCACCGAAGATCCAGCATTTTCTCTGGAAACTCCTCAACAATGCACTGCCAGTGGGAGACCTGTTAGCAATCAGAGGAATCACTAGCGACCTGCAATGCAAGAAGTGTGGAGGGATATAGTCTCTTCTGCATCTATTCCTGCACTGCCCTTTTGCAGTTGATCTCTGGCAAAAAACTCCTGTATCTCCACAGCTTTCTAACAGCCTGAGTATAGAAAGCCTTAAGCTTTGGTTGCAGGGCTCAGTGAATGTGAAAACGTTACCACCAGTGGGCCTGAGTTCCTCTCCTTTGTCCCCTTGGTTACTCTGGAATCTGTGGACTTCTAGAAATAAATTGGTGTTTGAAGGTAAAGTTTTTCAGGTGGAGGAAATCATCTCGAAAAGCGTAGCTGATGCAAGAGAATGGGAATCAGCAAACCGCCACTCCTCAAAGGAGCAGACAAAGCCTCAAAATCCTCCATTGAGACTCCACGCCATTTCAGCCTGTTGGACCGATGACGCTTGGCTAGAGGAGTCAAAAATGGGGGGAATGGGCTGGATTTTAAAGAATCAGGAAAATGAAGTGATTTGCAGGGGATCCTGCTTGCGTCCCTTTGTTTGCTCAGCCCTAATGGCGGAAGCTTTAGCAGTAAGAGAAGCTCTGAAAAAAGCTAAAGAACTCAGCCTTCATAGTCTCCAATTGTTCTTGATCAAAAAAAAAAAAAAAAAAAAAAAAAAAAAANCTCAAGTCCTGGTTTCGGCCCTGCACTCAGGGTTGGATGTGCTAGAGATTGCAGGTGTCCTTCATGACATAAGAAACCTTGCCACTCTCTTCTATCCTTGTTATTTTAAATTTATCCCTCGCCTTGAAAACCGTCAAGCTGACTCATTAGCAAGATCGGCTCTTGATCGTTATGTTGTAATATAAACTCCTATTTCTAATGAAACCTTTAATTGACAAAAAAAAAACGGTATTACTTAGATATAATCATTATCAACAATCTAGTGGACGATAGAGAGAAACTTAAGATATCCTTTATATATCATTTTGGGGTTGATCCTTGTAAAAAGTAAAAGAAATTACCCATTTACATATCGGGTTATGCTACCTTAGTATTGAAAATGACCTCAAAGAAGACATCCTAACTTATGTACACAAACATCAACAAATAGAACCTTGAAGATCGAAACGATGAAACTGAATATGAACTTTTTAAGGATTTGTTATTGGAAAATGTACTGTTAAAAGTCAATCAATGGA